>JBBPJT010000405.1:0-25228 GCA_038088895.1 Xerocomus potaroensis | reverse complement strand
CTGCAAGAAGACACACATGCCGATTGCACAAGGGTGTGAGGGGGAGCATAGTAAAGGGCTTACTGCCCATTTTTTATCAGACAACTGGGGCCCTCCACCAGGCAATATTTCACAAGACAATGGAAGGACAGAACAGCCAGTTCGTATCACACTTGGACGCATGCCATTATACCATCAAGATTTTCGCTGACAACTCCAGACTGCTCATGGCTTGAGGGGGAGTGTTGGAAATCCAAGTGCACACACAGTCACAACTGGCACCAGAACAGAGCGATTACCAGAGAGCACATGCATGAAAGCATCACAGTCATGCATCAACGTCATATCATATGGGCTACGTTCATAGCATTCTCACATATGTGCATTCCATCATATACCAGTGCGATCCCAGGTACTCGAATACCCAGCTTTTTAGCATATGTTTTAGCTAGTACAGCTTTTGTGTAGTATATAAGAGTTTCTGTTCATACTAGAACACCTCAGTCCATTGCATCATGCACACGACTGAGGTGAGTTGATCATCTTCTATTTTATCTAGCTTATGCTTACTCGTATGTAGACTTTATCTTTAGGTGAATACATTTAGTCCATTGCATCACACACACAACTGAGACTTTATCTTTAGTCACACACTCCCTGATCGGTACCTGTATTCCCACAGCCTGATGGTTAACTGCCAGAACACCGTAATCACTTGGTTTTTTAGAGATGAGTTGGAGAAATGCAAGGATCTGTATAATTAGCATCATGTAAGAAATAATAATAGATTATCTACTGTCTTTGTGTTCTTGGTATCCTCCAAGTCTTCCATCTGCCAGGTATATGCGTCTTTAAAATCAAGCATATTGTTGAATGCTGCAATAGGTTCGAATTCAGCCATGTTCTAGGTGAGCTGAGGAGGTGAGGGGGCAAAGGTGTCTTGAAAAAAGTGGGGGAAGGGGGCCTTATGTGTGATCATCTTATTGATTTGGGAATTGCACACTCATATACAGCAGACACGCTCGTATTGGATGCCTAGAGAGTCAGTCAGGAAGTCGATTTTGATTATATATGGTTAAGTGAAAATGTGACATCACAGTCACAAAGTCTGACCGGGACCCCCCTTGTCTCATTCCGCCAGGTCTGGTTTCTAGCAGCTAGCAGCTTTTCTACCCACGAGTTGACTATTGTACGTCTTCATCCTCTCTCTTGTGGATAATTTGATCAGTGTAATGACAGATCATCTTCCATGGCAACTATTGATGCCCCTATCGGTTGGAGTGACGATGATGCATTGTTGTTCAGGAATCCAGACTGGACCAATGATCCCTTTAGTTTAAAATCGATGCTAGAGGCGCGCTACAATTTCTCTGATGCCAAGCCTCTCTGGGCTTGGGATTCGTCCTCCGAAGGTATCCTGATCATCTTCGAAGCTGCCAAGGTCAAAGGTCAAAAGGCCGCTTCGCACTATCTTTGGAATGCGTTAGCAGACAAAGTATGGGAGATTATGGACAAGCCGTTGGACCATATTATGAAGAAAATTGATAAGGCGGGTGGAAGCTTGGATGAGATTGCTTTCAAGGAACTTGAGTGAGGAGTTGGGATGGTACTACTACCATACTTCGCGCAAACCATGTATTGCTTTTATCGTGACTGGCACTGGCCATCTGGAAAAGGGGAGAGACGAAGTCCTTCATTCCTTCATTTTGCAACGCTCCGTCGAGTCGCCCTTCAAGTCAAACAAATGATGTGGTCAGACATAATTATCTGTCTGTTATTTCTGAGGTATCGGGGAAATATCGGGAAAGCACCGCACCACTCAGTATCACACTCAGCATTCACATGAGCTTGGCATAATCACTTCCCCGGCGAGACACGCATTCGGCTGGACTGAGCTGATCTTTTAAAAGATACTCAGCTCGTACCGTCGCTGGTTGCTGTTCGAACTGGCCAGGAAAGGTGGGACCATCGTGCTTAAGAATTATCCAAGGAAGATATGGCTGGTCAAGACTAGAGACCGCACTTACCAGACCCCTTGGTCTTTCGAGTGGTATTGACTGGAAAACACTTGTTCAGGTCTTTAGTCGACCGGCACGCTGGGCGGCTTGAGCATCCAGGATGAAATTCCCAACCTTGCAGTTAACGCTCAGAATCAGCTTAAAATCATGTCGACACTGTCCATGTCGCTTGTTGAATCCCTTGCCGTATGGCGAGGACGGGTCTCCCAGTGGTATGTACCACTGGGAATGCCGCAAAAGTGCAGGTGGATGCTCGAAAGGGCCCCATTCGCCAGCACGACCTGCGGGAGCATGCCCATCGCTGGGTCATTCCCCGAGCAGGAAGCTCCCCCCTCTCCACTCATCCACCCCACATCGCAACCCATCTATCCGGGGTCACGCCCTCCACATGCCCCCGCCGCCTCTGTGGACTGGCCAACCCCCTTGATAGGGCTTAAGATGGGTAGCTGGTACACTAAACGGTTTCGGAATGGCGACAGCAAGGGCAGCAGTAGCCCTCTGATGAGAGCTTTCGCAGGCGATACCGTGTACCCAATCTGTTTCCCTTATCTGCCTCATACCATGTATTAGGCACTGGCCAGCGTGCTTACAAACGCGTCGCGTTAGAACTTTTTTTTTTTTTCGGATACCTACAAAAAGCCCCTTCCGTTCGAACGCTGTTATTGAACCAGGCCATCCCGGAACACTGGGACATTGTTGTATTTCCAAAAAAAAATAAAAGAGACATACAATCCATCGTAAAGGGGCGCGCGGAAGAACATTAAAGATACAGAAAGTTTCTTGAGAGAAAATCGTATGGTGATACGTACATGTTTCGTGAGGTGGTTTGGTATACAGACGAAGCTTGGCAAGCGGACGCGTCCGTGACGTCCGTAGGGCAGGCGTTTTTAGAGCGCGCCCCGTCCCGCAGTCTATCACCCCCGCGCGTCAACGAAAAGAAGAGAAAAAGAACACAAACAACGCACCTCGATCGGCAAAAACAACGTCAACACAGCCGACACCAAAAACAACGACGCAGAGACAAAGATCGGTCTATACGAAAAAAAAAAGGCGATCAACCATTCTCAAGTAAACAACTAGGGAAGAAAACCTGTTTTTTTCTCACCCGTTGGTCGTGTTGGCAGAGACGGTGCCCGTCTTGGGTGTCGTCGCGATTTTGATGAGCGGAGCGATGAACCCGCCAATCCGGTTCAGCGCGGAGCAGAGCGCGTCGCCGGTGCCGCGGTGCGGTGCGGGGAACGATTCGGGCGTGTATGCGTAGAGAATACCGTACATCTGTATTTTCGGCGGCTCAAATCAGCATCGCGTGGGCATAGTTATCGGGAGAGACTCACCGCGTTTCTGAAAGGACACACGGTCAGGGGTAAGCGTTTCTGAGACATTTCGAGATTGGGAGCAAATAATGGGTATCACATACAACACGAGACTGTTCGCACACGAAAAACCGAGAAGAGATGCTTGTGTGGTGCTTTTGGTGAATAGGAACATGAAGATGGCCGATAGCATCGTGAAAATCGCGAGGGAGTACTTGCGGCCGCCGATCGTGAACCCGCCCACACCACGCGTGAGATCAACAACCCAGCAGGCAATAAGCGAGCCTGGGATGCCAAGCACAGAGACGATGGCATAGTTACGATAGGTCTCACTTAGGCTGCTGGGGCCGGTGGATGAACCACGTGCTTCAAGGTAGAGGGTGAGATAGGAGCTATAAAGAGGATATGCAATCCCGATCAGGCTGGGGACAAAAGGTGAATGCGTGCTTTGCTAGTAGCATGCGAGCACTGACCCCCAAATCAGAATGATTAGTGCTGTGTTAAGTGCCAGTCGGGGTGTGGAAAAGAGTGGTTTGACGTGGGATCTGGAAACTATTATCATGAAAGGTCATTTCAAGGTAGGCTCCCGAGCACGTACAAAGAGACGTCCGTGAACGAACGACGCAAGGAATGGCCCCAGCTCGCTGACACTTGGGATGGTTCCGAAATCTTGCGGAAATCCTCGATCGTGAGCGATATGGTTCGTTTGTTGCGACGCGCAATGTGTTGAAGGACCTAGTGTAGATTAGATAGTCGGTCGATGAACCAGCACAGCTTCCCTACCGCGAGCGCTTCTTCGTCGCGTCCGTGGGCTATGAGGTACTTGGGTGACTCTTGTAAATCAAACACAAAGTAACGCAGGATGAATGTCAAGAGGGTGACTGCACCACTATCAATGCATCGTGTTCAGTCACAAATCGAAAATCGAATCATCAACACTGACAGCGTGATCCTAAAACACGATGAGCGAATGAGGAGGCCGATATCAGGTTTGAACTTACAGGGTATATCTCCAGCCCATGTTCTGGGATCTGGGGCATTCTCCAAAGGGTATCGAGCTGCTGCACGAGTAGTTGACTATAAACCCCCAGCTAATCAGGGAAGCAGCTAGCTGCCCGAATGCCCACCACACCGAAAGCAGAGTGAGAGTCCACTGCAAAACGTGTTTGTTAGTAGAATACTAACATGGGTGTTGACAGAATACATACTTGGTGCGAAGGAGGTATAAATTCCAAATAAAGTGCACCTAGAACAGACAGTCGGAAAAACATATACACGCCTTTAGGATAGGACCACGCATACCATCCACTGGGAGACTTGAAGGAAAGATGAGTATGATTCAGCGCATCTAGGAAAGATGGCCCACTTTCCACCAACACCGAAACCCATGCATGCTATCAAGGACGCGAATGCAACAAAATTCAGACCGCCACCAGCAGCAGTTCCAAAGAGACCACCAAAAAAGAGCGTGGCCTGTGTTCCCAGCGCCCGAGTCAGAACTGCGTGGTATCAGAAGGAAGAGACTCACGTTGAATGACACCTTTCTTCCAATAATATCAGCCAATACTCCCCAAGTAGTTGACCCGATAATCATCCCTGCAAACTCGGCCAGGACAGCATACTCGATACGGGATGGATTCAACTCCTCTTCGACTTCGGGAAGTACGACAGCAAGACCCTGAAGCCACAAGTCTATGAAAGGACTTCAAGTTAGCAACTTGTGTTTAAGGTGTGGGTCCCATCTCACTATCTGCTAACCATCCCAGGCCACTAAGGCAAAAGAGCTGCCACTGATAGGGACCGAATCCAATTCTGGAAAGGGAGTGAACCAATGTGATCACTGGTGGCTACGGGGGTTTACCCACTCTTCTTGCATGCACTTGTTGACTAGATTGGGGGAACAGCATGAACAAGCGAAAGAGCACGACCGAGGGTACTTACTGAGTGCGCATTTGAGCTCGTAGTCTCGCGCGACACCGTTGACGAGCGAGAGATCTGCACCTAACCCACCGTCCTCACTCGCGGGTATCTTTTTCTCAGATACGACCGGATCCTGTCCAGAGCTCATCTTGTCGTAAACAAAGGATTCGGGTCGGGAGAAGAGAATCAAAGGAAGGGAGATGAAGGGGGGTTCCCACGGAAAACAAGAGTCGCCCGAGCTTTTGTAGCCAAGTTGCTGTATTCCCCCAATCGCCGTTTAAGATCTCCACATTAGTTCATTATGGCGGGCGCTAAAGACATGACGCATGCAAGATCTGACGGGTCACGGGGACCTTCAGGAACGTATGAGATGCGACAGTAAAGGACGTACCCGGATTTGGAGGTCAAACGGTAGTTAGTCGGATAAGCATATTGGAGCCGTGACGTTTAGATCTAGTACCAATGCTCGGTGGTCGAAGCTAGACATTTAAGGCTTATCAGTGGTTGGTGTAAAGTGTCTGTCTATACGTTTCATGACCCGAGTCATTGAAATTTGGATATGATAATGGTCAGATCAAACCTGGCAGTCGTTTGACATTTGCACGTGCACTCAAAACATTATTTTATAAAGTCTCCGATCGAGTCGTAGCGATAACTTGGTACTAGTCAGTACACTGTGCTAACAACCCAAGATCCCTGTCATGCACGTCACCAGAAATATGGAAGATCCAGTAACAAACCCGGTAGCACGTTTCGATCTCAACTACTCTTGTAATGTCTCAATCTCTCTGGTGCTTTGACCGAGGTATGCCTCATACGAGTCTTGCACATGATATTGTTCTGCATGATATCCCACGCTGAGATTCGAATAGCCAAAGGTGATTATCTCACCTGACGTCTTTGACGCCGCTCTGAAACGCGCTACTACCTGCCTATTGTGTCTAATAGCAGCTAGTTGTACATGCTTGATGGTACCTGCCACCCTACATCGTCAGGCTACCAGCACTCGCTCGCTAGATGTGCAAGACAGACCTGCAACATGCACGACGTGGGGGATAACTCGCGTGCCATTGATAGATGTGAGGAGGGTCACAGCACCCCATGCAAGGTTATGCTGATCACGCGCGACGCGGATGATACAAAGTTGGGTGGTCGGAGAAAAGTATTTGACTGCCTTTGCAGGTTAGAATGGAATAGCACAGAAACAGAAACAATATTATACTTGCCCGTCATGGAACTTCCGACAGCGCCCCATCCTGCATCACCAAAATTCAATATGACGCTCTGTCGCAAAGCGGCGTAGACGTGTTTGGCATCAAACGAGGATGGTGTCTGTGGCACAGAGACGACTGATTTATCACTCGAGACAGATATGAACTCAACAAGAAGCCATCTGTTCTAAGATCTGTAGTGTAAGTGAGTGTGAACGCACACAAGCTCGACTTGGACTCACTTTGAATCTGACCATGACAAGGATACTAAAACCACATTTGACTTGCTTATATCATCTTCGCTAGCGATGTCCTTCTTCGTCCTCGTTCACCGAACAAGTCCACGCAACGTCGTCAGCGAACTTGCACGCTGCTATGCAACCAGTCCTGCTCGACAGCCCCAACAACCCCATACACACTTCAAAATCACCCTTCGTCGTTCTGCCATCGCCCTTGGCGACCGCAAAAAAGAGACGCTGACCGCGCTCGGTCTACACAGGCGCATGCAGACGGTCTATCACGAGCACACCCCCGAAGCGGCTGGAAAAATACTCAAAGTGAAAGAGCTCCTCGAGGTGGAAAACGTCCCTGCAAGTGCTGTGCGCACGCAGTCGGAGCAGCGGTGGGAGCGGAGAGCACCGCGAGGGTACTCGATCGGCGGCTCGCGGCTGCGAGGGTTGCCATGACCGCTGCTGGGTCGTCTCATCATGTGGGGTATGGTTTTGTTTTTCCACAGACGTCTCGTTCGTTCACGTTCAGCCACGCATATAGACCGATTTATGTTCGTTGTCCAAGTGTAAGTTGCACAGAAGCGCTGTTGTTTTCATACTTGCTCACCCATCTTTCGAAACACAGCATGGTTGACTGTTGGTACAGCTCGTGTCGGTAGATGTTCATAGTACGTGGCCTTGTCCAACGACAACTGGATCATCCCGTCAGTACAAGCGTAATAATGAATAAACATACATCGAACGTAAGGACGGAAATAATTCATCTTTTTCTTGATTTGATGAACGAGGTCCCCATGGCCCATGCACACACCAAAGGTAATGATATTATGACTCCCTCCTCTTCCTATTTCAGTCGCGTCTCCGCTGCCTGTTTCAGAAAGATCGAGTGGACGGACACATCTATTGCTTAACCGGTTGTCAAATAAGTGCCCTGTCAGAATCCTTTTTTACCACTGACTCCCTTCCCTCAGACGCGAAGCAATCAGGATAGCATTGGATTAATATATACACATTTCTTCAAAAACATGTTCACAATCTCAACAATCAATGGGCAGCAGCAGAAGGCAGTCTACCAGACAAAAGGAAGAATTCTCGCAGGGACTTCTTTCATGTACTGTAGATAATCCTCCCGAACGACATCGTCTTTCAGAATAATGCCCTCCTACGGAATTCACCAGACAGCATTCAGTTGCGAGTTGGGAATCGAACAAAATGACACGTACCTCGATTGGCATTTTAACCGCAAATGCAGATGCTGTGATACCAAGGGATACGAGAGGTATGTAGGACCAAAACATGATAGACCACAAGACCTCTTGTAAAAGGACTGAACTGTCGTATGTTCATTGGTATGAAATGTGGGTTTGGTACTGAGAATAGCTTACCTGTACCCTGGGTGGCGAACCCATGCGTATGGACCTGCCTTGACAACCCTAGACTTTTCGCGACGCTATCACAAAATGCTCAGAACGAAGGCGATGTTGTGTCAATTTTATGCATACCCCAATGTAATGCCACTGATCCCCTAAATGCTTAGAGATACTGTCCATGAGGTGATTCAGAGCAAAACTGGCAATGCAGGCCATCACCCTCGAGGTGGTTCCCCAGGTCGAATCCTTCAGCTCAGCTGACAAAGTCCATCTTGCGATCCACTCTGGCTCCCGAAACCCATTGAGTGCTACTGCGCCAACATAGACAAGGGGCGGAATGAAGGTAGCGAGTCCGTGTATAGGAGTGATGATTCGGCCTAGGGCAGTGGATGGCATGGACTCCGGCCTAATCTGGCCAGCATTGGCCTTGGAGGTGATGGAAATTGGCTTGGTGATGGTGCGGACAAAGTCCGTAGCGCTCAAAGCGACGAACACTTCGAGCCACTGAGGGGGAGAAAGAGGGAGTTTGAGGCCAGCAATGTACATGATATGCGATCTTGAGCAAGTTCACGATGACTGGCGAATGGTTTATATGTATGTTTGAATAGAGATCTGGTGCGGTACTCACTGTTGTGCTAGCGTAAGTGACTGGGTGTCGCACATAGCATTTCATCACGCTGACTGATGCTCCCAAGTGCCAGTGCCGCTGGATCATTTTTATATTATATTTGATCTACTTAAAAACGATTTACATCCGACTTGACATGAGAATCTCGCTAGCGAGTTTCCCGGCCGATGTGATACTGGGAGTCTGATTACTGCAGATATCAGCTTTGATATTCGCAGCCCAATGTCTTTTTTCTCTTCCCCTCCATGGCTGTATTGTCCGACAAGATGGCTGCAGCCTTGAGCTCGCGCGACCGTCGTCTCATCCGACGTCACCTCCCAGAACCCCCATCGGACTCACTCGGAGAGATCGATTTCACGTCCAATGACTATCTGTCACTCTCCACTTCCCAAACGTTGAGGAACGCGGTGCTCTCCGCCCTTGCTGCATCTCCAAGAATCCTCGGATCGGGTGGTTCGCGTTTGCTCGTCCCCGCTCAGCCCCACGTCGAGCTCGAATCCCGCCTCCATCGGTTTTTCGGCGCCGAAGCCGCCCTCCTCTTCAACTCGGGTTTCGATGCGAACGTCGGTTTCTTTTCTGCAATACCGCAGCCCGGAGACGTCGTTCTGTACGACGCACATATCCATGCTTCCGTGTATGACGGCATGCATCTCTCCAGACTCACTCCAGACTCGTTCTTTTCCTTTCAACACAACTCTGTCTCTGATCTACGTCTTATACTCTCCAAGCTCATCGGTGATCGCGAGGGTTTGAAAGAAGGCAATGTGAATGTGTTCGTCGCTGTCGAGAGTCTCTATAGTATGGATGGTACCATTGCTCCTCTCACGCTCATCGTGGAATCGGTGGAGGAGATGTTGCCGATGGGGAACGGTTACATCATCGTCGACGAGGCACACGCCACCGGGATTTATGGACCTAATGGACGTGGACTCGTCGTTGACCTCGGATTGGAAGAGAGAGTGTTTGCCAGGCTCCACACATTTGGCAAAGCGTTGGCTGCTTCGGGAGGTGAGCGATTCTCTGTCGTCTTCTTGTCGATTGTGCACGTTTAATGACAACTTGGATGATAGCCGTCCTTTTGACGACAAATCTCGCCAAAGATTATCTACTCAATTATGCCAGGAGTCTCATATATACCACGACGTTGTCGTTCGCGAACATCGTCGCTGTCAACTGTTCGTTTGATCTGCTCGAGGACGGTACAGCGCAATCGGTCCGTCGTCTTTTTCACCAAAACTTTTTGGCGACTCACGCTTGTCCGTCATTAGCTCTCCACGCAGCTACTCGCCCTGTCTACATATTTCGTAGACCTTCTTCGTGCAGAGCTGGACAAGTACCCTTCATGGCTACTCTCTCTCCCCGGCCATCTCACACTCGAGATCTCCCCTGAAGGAGAAACACCACCACCACGATCGGTCTCTCCCTGGGAGACCGATCCGCACGACGAACGAACACGCACGCACTCCGGAGGCACCACACACGAGGCCAACACCGCTCGCTCACCGCGCCAGCCCTATCCGACACCGATCATACCAGTCCTCACATCCGAGCCCCGCGCACTGTCCTCCTTTCTCCGCGCCTACGCCACCACATTGACACCCGCCACGTCCCCGGCCGTCGTCGTACCCGAACCCGTACCCGACACGCCCGCGTCTACTCCACCCCCACCCTCCGGACCCCCGGGACGTGTGTTACACACCAAGCCCATCTACCCGCCCACCGTCCCCAAAGGCACCGCCCGCGTCCGTGTGTGTCTTCATGCCGCACATACGCGGGAGGACGTCGCGCTGCTCGTGCGCGGAATCGTCGCGTGGGCGGACACGCGCATGGCGGAAGAACGGGCACGTGTCGCTCGGCGGGAGATGGCGGCGAGGGAGGTGGGTGTGGAGACGTGGATGGCAGCCAAATTATGAATCGGGCTCGGTTCCTGGTTCCTGGTTCCTGGTTTTTGCTTTTACTTTTTTTTTTACTTTTGTGTGTGTGTGTGTATGTTTTTTTTTTTTTTTTGACTGGTGAGGTTTTTTCCCGCTTGCGGGTCAGCGAGTCGGTTGTGGGCCTCTGTTGGCGCGAAATACCTCCCTGATGACCATTGAGCTCGCCTCTCATTCTCTCTCGCTCACACCCACCCACATATTTATTGAAAAGAAAAAAAAAAGAGAGTACAGGTACTCATGGGCGAGAGATAGAAAGAAGAAAGGCCTCTTAC
This sequence comes from Xerocomus potaroensis, assembly GCA_038088895.1. Taxonomy (NCBI): domain Eukaryota; kingdom Fungi; phylum Basidiomycota; class Agaricomycetes; order Boletales; family Boletaceae; genus Xerocomus; species Xerocomus potaroensis. The sequence continues at coordinate 14,353 of JBBPJT010000405.1, read as the reverse complement.
ATGTTACAGATGAAAAAAAAAAAGCCCGTCATTCGTTTTGTTACGTTCTGTCCCGTTCGTGTTAGCTAGACATCCATATAGAGGCCCAGGGCCCAGTTTCAATTGCCTTGTCAACGCTTGCGTTGCAGACTGACGTGCGGGCGCGAATGGGTGTTATGTATGACAGGATGACGGGTGTTCGCGAGACGAGCTCTCGTTCGTTCAGAGTGTCCGAGTCACAACGAAGGCTCATCATGCGTCAACTACCAGTACACTCGTCCTTCACGAGGAGTGCTGGACAACTTTCGCTTGGGAGAACGCTCGAGCTGGATGTCGAGTTCATGAACGTTCATCACACAATGACCAACGCACGCTATGTTTTTTTTATTTTTATTTTTATTTGGTACGACGTAAACTAAACCCCATCCCTGCTCAAGTCCTATATAAGTCGCCACACCCGACTTACAACGCCACATCGCCTGCACATCAGGTGACCCCCCGTCCATCGATCGCGCCGACATCCTTCAGCACCGGCGGAAAATTCCATGTCGCATTTCTTCCTCCCTGGGCGTTTGGTCAAAAACCTACGACCGGCCCAAAAAGAAAAACGACGTGAAAACGTACCGATATTCAAACATGACCTGTACCCCCACGAACAAACACCCACACGCGCCGAGCAAGAACCAAACACCTTTCCGAACAGAAAAAAAAAAACGCACGAAACAATGAGGCTTTCCCGTCAAAGATCTGGCTGAGTGAACGTTTACCTCGGAGGCTACTCGTGATTTCATGCACCATATACACCATGCCTTCCGTCCCGATGACGAAGCCGACCAGGTTGGCAGCGATCATCGTGAGCACGTTGAGCACGCCGCCACACGCGCACACGTGTCGATACCAGCTCTGTCGTCCGTACTGAAAAAAAAAAGAGCAGTCGTGTCCCGCTTTGGACGGGTCTCTGTTGGAAAGAGAGGCAGACACGTACTTTTGACTGAGGGAGTAACCTCGTCGCGAGCAATTCAGGGAGAATGAACAAGCTGACGAGCCATCCCCATGCAAGCAAGCGAAACGACAGATCGTGCCACAGAGCCACAAACGTGAATATGAGTACCGTGGTAACAGCCATGTGTTTGGTGCCCCCAAGTGGTATGTAGATGTATCTGCCACATATCAGCAAACGTCTGCCGACTCGAGAACCGGAAATCGGGTTACCGCACTATCCATAGATTGTACGAGCGATGCCAACTTCGCCAGAATCCGAGCGTGGAATAGTTGTTTGCCATGCATCGGACCATGTTCTCAGGCGGATCGATCCCGCTGGCTAGTGACCAAAGCCGGAAGAATCGCCATGGAATAAGAAGCTAAATGACTGTAATTAAAACGAAAAATAAAATGGAATTGTCAAGACGCACTTTCAGCCAGACAATAATGAGATTCCAAAAGCCAATCATGCTCAGTTCCAGAGGCGTATCACCCTGCCAAGCCTTTGTATCCTTGATTGCAACTACATACATATAATGAAGAAGGAATTCCATGGTCAGTAGACTGATGAGGAACCGTATCAGATAGCTAGCAAGTGCTTTTGGCTGGATATCAACCGGTCGACGTAGCTAGAAACGTTTCAATCATGATGGTCAGCCAAGAGGAAAAAGATGGGACCTGCCACATGAAGTTGTTGAACGTCAGAATCGGGCCAGCAATGTAAAGCGGGGGGAATAACACATAGGCCAGATAGTTCGCATAGGTGTAGTATTCAAGGGGGTGGGGGATATTGCATCGTTGCTTTTCGGTGAGTGTTGTGTCTGGCTATAGTTAGACTTGTAAGAGTCTGCGCAGGGTGGTAGACCAATACAGACCTCCGTCGGGTGAGGAAGGGTGCATGCCCAGTAATAATCCACGTTGAATGACACCAACCTCAACATCGTGATGTTAAAGCTAATATGCCACCGGGGGTAGAGTCCTTTGAACGCGTCCTGAAAGCAAATCAGATCCTACAACACCCCGAAAGGAGCTCACTTACCAGTAGCGCTAAACTGGGGTGCAGACTCGCAAAGAGGTACCCTTCATTCCATTCATTCGCAAACAGGAGGAGGCAGTTGAAGATCCAAGTGGTGATTGGACCAGCTCGTGATCCAGCGAAGAGTTTTCCAACGTGATAATTGACAGTCAAGATGGCCAATATCTTTAAAATGCTCGTCCCGTGCAGTCCGAGAAGGTAAAATATGGCAAAAAGATTAATAAAAGGGACGATAAAGGTTTTGTCAGTTGGTGTCCCCGAAACTGATCGATTTGCGCAGCGAGTATATATCGATTTAAGCGCAAGGTACACGAGGACCAGAAAGCCTAGCGCGGGTATGTTGCTTCGAAAGGCGCGATATTGAACGTCGCTGTTGTCCTGGGCGAAGGTTGCCTCGCGCCACTTGGTCTCATTGGACGAAAATACTTACAACTTGGCGACCAAACAACCATCCTGGACTCAACTTGCGTTGAAAATACATATAGTTGACATGCGTGGCTACAAATGGATTACAATGAGCGTGAATGGTGGTGGAGGGCAATTGACACACATGAACTCAAGTTGACTGGTACCCATACCATGTAAGGGACGACTGTTGCAAACACCAGATAGTAGAAGAAAAACTCGGGAGTTCTCCATCGTGATGACGGTCGTGGTGTATCATTCCGTTGGGCTCTGCTAGATTCGGGTATCTCGACCGTCAAAGCAGTCAGTCCTGGATGATCCTTGGTGTTTTTGGTGTCTTCTTCGAACTCAAAAAAAGATGGACGAGCTGCGGTAGAATGAAGGTCTGTTGGCATGTCCAGGACAACAGACATGTAGTAGTGTAGTCGGGTTGGATTCAAGAACGAGTTGGTAGCTAGTATGTGTGAATTTTATTCCCATTTTGGTTTTGCCCACTAACCGCACTGTTCACTTCCCACTTCCATTCGGTTGCCTAGCTGCAGCTACTATCGACCGTCTTGCTACATCACTAGTCAGTTCGAGAGCGGCGCACTTCAGCAGGCAACTAATTCGATGCTCGGTCGTGCAGTGGACGATGCCTCTACGGGCTCCGATTCTGATTATTCCAAGTAGGCATCCCCCTCATTGTCCCGGTCAAACAGAGCGCTCACACGACCGTCTAGTTCGGTGAGGCACCTCGTATTTCATCTGAAACCAATCTGACTGAACTGTGAGGCAGTGGATATCCTGGTTTCTTTCTTCTAAGGGCAACGAGTATTTTTGTGAGGTCGAGGAAGACTATATCTTGGACAGATTTAATTTGACGGGTCTCAACAACGAAGTTTCCAACTACGCACAGGCCCTTGATCTAATAACGGACAGCCTTGGTTTGTCGCCAAACGTTTGCAATGGACGAGCAATTTATCATGTTCTGCAGATGACGACATCCAGGATGAGCTTCGGGGCGCATTGGATGTACAAGCTCGCCTACTGTATGGTCTTATCCACGCTCGGTGGATCGTAACCGCACGCGGTCTCGCAAAGATGGTGTGTGTTTTAATCTTCCGAGATACACCTCCTCATACCTTCCAGCTCGAAAAATTCAAAAGGGTAGATTTCGGTCGATGTCCTAGAGTCTTGTGCCAATCTCAACCTCTCCTTCCCGTTGGTCTAAGCGATATTCCTTACGAAAAATCGGTCAAGCTTTACTGTGGTCGTTGTGAAGACGTCTACTCCCCAAAATCTTCGCGGCATGGATCGATCGATGGTGCTTATTTTGGCACTTCGTTCCCACATCTACTTTTCATGGTCTACCCTCATCTTATTCCTCCAAAAGCTGGTCCTCTCGAACCCGCACAAGTCCCTCGGGCTAGCGAGGCTGAGACGAACAAGAGGAACAGACGCACGAGAGAGGAGCCAGAGGTGACCGAAGTCGTCAGTGAACCGGTTAGCACGGCCAGTGTCGCTTTAAAGGCAGATAGATATCGGCCTCGGATTTATGGATTCCAATTGCACGAGATCGCGAAACTCCAGAGGTGGCAAGAAGCAGTGAGGGATAGGCAAGTGAACGCAGTTGATTACAGCGAGACGGCTGTTTTTTCTGATTGTAATGACTAGACAAGTTTCCAGGCTTGAGGCGTTGGAAGATCTCTCCTGACCTATCATACTTTCGTCTGGCCTCCGTATGTACCCCCGTTTTCAATACCTTGCTTTTTGATCGATCACTGTTGCGCAAGTTTCACCATTTATTGAATCATGGGTATCTCATCCCCTATTCTAAAAACGGAGCAATGAAGGAGTGACAACTTCCATGTTTAAGACCAGCGTACTGCCGAGGTCTGTTTGTTTCGGGCTTTTTGCGATGATTGCACCCGTAAAGTGTCGTTGCTAGGGCTTCGGGTACGCCGAGGTAAACTGTCCTTACTTACAATTCAGACGCTTGATGTTTTCATCTGATACTATAAATCATCGTCCGGGCGAATCGATTTCGCATGGCTTGCTCACTGAGTTTCTGCGTCGCATAGTATTTATATTTCTTGCTACGCGCGTTAGTACCTACATAGTGCTCTACCCACCATATCAGTTTATCCTTGATGGTATTTTCCAACATTGAATGTGAACTTTTTGGCAACAAGCCCCTTGACGCCGATGATAGGTTCCGAGCGATTGAACGACCAGAAAAGTTGTCATTTCTGTTGCAGCACATAGCGATTGATCGTATCATGCCAAGCTATCATTATTATCACCAACCGTGCTTCCATCGATTCGGTCCAGTCTCGAAATGACTTGGGTCGATCTTGGCGTGCCAGGTCGGACATTATGCTATACATACCGTGTAAGCAACGCTGACCGAGCCCTTTGCTGCTTCGGTGATGAAGCCCCTTGCTTATAATTATGCGCACAGCTTCAGAGATTGCCCGACGGGATCGGGTCCCATCTTTTTGCTCCCGCTTTCAAATGATCACCCAGACTTTTGTCCGAATGACCACATTTGCTGGCAATGCTCGCATTTTCTTGTAGCCGAAACGCAGCAGATAGTACTGTGGGTATGAGATTGTAACTCCTACAAATGTACAGCCTACCATGATGGCCCATCTGATGATGATGATGATGGTACTTATCATTGGAATTCGTGGTCGAAGTTGATCGGGGAGAGGGCGGTAGCTATCGGAAAGTTGGAATCTGGTTTTCCGAAAACAGAAAAAAAAAAGAAAGAAAGAAAAAGGTGTGAGACATTGATATTGCTAAAGTGAAGTTCAGCGACAAAGGTGCGCTCGAGTTCCACCAGATCCTTCAGCATTGACTCCAGGATTTCGAAACGGCTTGTCATTGAAAGTCTTGAACCATAAAGTCGCTAGATCGCCACACAGCGGTGAAGTACCGCACTGGGAACACGCCTCCTAATTGGTACACGGAGGAGATGGTGATGGCATGCTTTTCCACGCTGGCACTGCAGAAACCACTCACAGCCCCGACAAGCATTTCTGGATATTCCGTTAGATATCCGCCCTCTATGGGGGGTAACTGATAGTATATATACGCACTATCTATTCCGCAGCATGGTGCCCCTGCATTGCGTCTCCAGCGCTTCGTCTTCACGTCGATAAAATGTCTCAAGTGTTCGACATCATCTTTGCCGGAGGCAAGTCTCTTTGTGCCCTTGCTATTAGTAGTTAGTAATGCTTGCTGATATGACACAGGCGGAACGACTGCATGTGTCGCCGCAGGCAGATTGGCTGCTGCAGACCCCTCACTCAAGATACTGATCCTTGAGAGTGGCCAACACTCTCGCGATGTCCCTCAGCATGTACAACCTTACAGATTCGTTGAGCACCTTGCCCCGCCCAGTACGACCGTCTCCCGCTACACTAGCAAACCAAGCACGTATCTAAACGGGCGTGGTACTGTCATTGCATGCGGTCGTGGCATAGGTGGCGGCTCCGTTGTTAATTGTGAGTTCGACGCTGCACGACGTCAACCCAACCTTCTCACGTCGTTTTTTGCTCTTGTTTTACAGTCATGTTTTATGTCAGGGGTGCTGCCTCGGATTATGATGACTGGGCCGCATTCGGCAACAAAGGGTGGAGTTTCAACGAACTACTCCCTCTCTTCCGAAAGGTAAAGTCGGTCGAAGTAGTAATCAGTAGTGCTTTATAAACATGCCCATAGCTCGAGACGTTCAATCCTATACCAGATAGATCAAAGACACACGGTCACTCGGGACCAATCCAAATCTCCGCGGGTGGTGTCAAATTTGGTATCACTGACGAATTGCTGAACGTCGCGAGGGCGTACGATCCCGATCGACCTCGGGTCGATGATAATAACGACTTTGTAACCGGAAATGCATACAGTGTGAGTGTTTCGAATGAACAGATAGGCGGACTCACTCAGCTTGCTACACTAGCCTGTCTATCAGTAAGTGGTCATCAGTGATAATCCATCTTCACAGTCTGATTCCTTGAAAAAAATAGTTACATAGACCCTATTACCGGAAAGCGCTCTGACGCTGCTTCCAGATACTTGTACCCACATTCGGACAATCCGAACTTGACGATCGAGGTCGGGAAACGCGTCAAACGCGTCCTCATAGAGTGCGTCGTATCGAAAGTGATTAATGTGACTGACCCATGCCGGTAATAGGAATGGACGCGCTGTTGGCGTGGAGTATACCGCGGACGCGAAAAGCAAACCAGTTACTGTGAGGGCAAGTAAACTCGTCGTTGTTTCCGCTGGCGCGTTTGGTTCCCCGGCGATTTTAGAGAGATCTGGGATTGGTTCTCGATCTGTACTCGCAAAAAACAACGTCTATGTGCAGGTTGACTTACCTGGCGTTGGTGCAAATTTCCAAGGTGGGTAGCAACGTTGGCTGTCGTTCATGGGGATATGATAGAACTTTTAGATCATCCCAATGCTTCTCCTGCATACTATGCATCGGATGATACTGAAACGATGAACGAAGTTTGGGATGACCCACAAGTGGCGAGTGGTGAGTGGCTTATATCCCGTGGCCCCCAAAATTGTGCAACGCCAACATGATGCAAATGTTAGCTCAGTTAAAAGAATGGGAAAAAACAGGAAAGGGAAAGATTGCCCATACGTACGCGCCCTGTGTTTCTTGCGTTACCACAACTCATCCGCATGCGTTCTTGTCTCAGTGGGATCGCGGCCATTTTGAAATTGCGTCCTACCGAAGCACAATTGTCATCTGTTGGACCTGCATTCCAAAGAAGATGGGAGACATTCTTCAAGCAAAGTTCCGACAAGGCCGTGGCCATTGTCGCTCTGTTTGCAGGGTATGTAATCCCTGGTTTGCGTGATTTGGAGCCATACACCACTGATTTTCTCTTACCAGCATGCGATTGCCTCGCTCAGCGCTATCCAATCGGAAGTATATCCGTACGACCTACTATGTTGTAAGGAATCACAGAGCCTCTGCCACTGTCTCCCGCTCTGACATGTTGAATGGTAGCCATACCCTGAATCGGCTGGCAGTTCCCACATCACCTCTGGCGATGATTTGGACTCTCCACCGGACTTTGATGCTAGTTTTCTTACGAAGTACGTCTTGTACATCCTCTGCGTTTGGTCCTGTGTCCATACGATCGATCTCCAGAGAAGGCGATATTGAGCAGCTCACGCTGGTGTATAAATTCACACGTGAGCTTATCAGGCGTATGCCCGCGTATAGGGGTGAGGTAGCTGCCTTTCATCCCAAGTTTCCCTCTGGCAGTCCTGCGGAGTGTAAAGAAACAGATGTCCCGGTTGCTATAGGCGCTCCGGATATCGTGTACTCTGCTGCCGACGATGAAGCTATCGTTAATTTTCATCGTGACACGGGTGAGCCGGTCTTGTCAGTTGCTGCACTTCCGATGCGTTTGCTGAGCTATCCCTCTGCACGACGACTATAGTTTCTTCGACCTTTCACCCGGTCAGCTTTAGTCCCGAGTCCTTCCTTTCTCAACGTGATTGACGGATGATTTAATCTAGCTTGGGACATGTGCTATGAAGCCTCGCAGCCAAGGTGGCGTCGTTGACGCGAGGCTGGACGTGTATGGAGTACAAGGTCTCAAGGTTGCAGGTTGGTACTGGTATCAGATTCATGTGCTTTGATCTGATTTTATGCTCACCAGATCTGTCCATATGTCCTGCAATCGTTGGAAACGTATGTCGCACACGCCTGCACGACACCTCGTTACTTGTGAAGCGAGATTGCTGATGATTTTGTTTACTGTCCTGTTAGAACACGTACTCGACCGCGTTAGTAGTTGGGGAGAAGGCGGCGGCAATTATCGCGGAGGATCTGGGGCATAAATCTGTGTAGGACGTTTCAGAGGAGGTAAATTGGCTGTGAGACCAACTTGGTACGCAGGATGCTAATTCGTGTGAGACTGCCGTGTATGTATTCTGAAGTAAATGAAATGTGCCTAAATTCTTGGTCGATCAATGGCATCATTCGTTTTCGTTCAAAGCACCCAATTCTTGAGCTGAGTTACCACTCCTTGTGTCTCAAACGTACAACTGGAAGCAATTTGACCCATGTGATGGATATTATTGATTGTTTTGGACCTGGAAGAAACGGCAGTTATACTGACGCCTTCATTACAAGTTGTTTTTTTTTCTGGTTTCATTCGTTCGACCTGAACCAACCGTGAGCCGTCCGTGTTCCCCATGGTGGAATTCAGCAATACGTTTTCTTCGGTCGTGTTTTCCAAGAGTTTGATAGACGTGGTACGTCTGCGTCCTGACACAACTAATAACGAAGTGACTTCGTCGAGTGGGGTGTAGGTGAAGTGACATGAAATTTGACATCGGACTTTGACATAAGGGCGGACCATGGCCTGGTGGCGGATGGGATGAAACAGGTATTCGTAAGTCACTTTATGCTTCAGTAACCCGAAGTAACATAGCCAGTTTCAGGGTTTTCGGATGGGCTGCGCAACAACCCTTAGTGCACCCTGTAAAAGTACTAGTGTCCCTCGACAAACAAAGGGAGGCCCAACATTGGGAAGGTCGGGCGGATACATGCCAGGCTAGGCCTGTTTATTCGCTTCACGGCTCTGTCGGATCACTGGTGAAGACGCACACCGGGGGCTCAGATTCCCCGGTCATTGTTGAAGTGTCTGTCAGGGTGGTCGGTGGAAATATATGAATGTGACACGTTTTCCTACTGGCGACACAACGCGGCTCCAACTCGTTTCCTACTGTCCATTCAATACAATTGACGAACGACCCTCTCGAACTCCTGGACACGTGCAGTATGCCAGCAAAGCTGCACCCTTTTCGGGTAATGTTGTTAAATAGCGGAACGTATATTACGGACATATTCCAAGACTCAGGTTGCCCAGCGCAGCCACTCCTAGTTGCAGTGCGTATTACATTCTTCTCATTCCTTGCCGCATCATGTCCCAACCATTTGACATCATCTTTGCCGGAGGCAAGTTGATGCAGTCCTCACAAGCCTCATCACTCATCTCTCAGGGACAGGTGGAACAACCGCGTGCGTTATCGCCGGCAGATTAACCGTCATGGATCCCTCGCTCAGGATCCTCGTTCTCGAGAGTGGTCAGCACTCTCGTGATGTCCCCTATCACGTTCAACCCTGCAGATACGTTGAACATCCCGTCCCAGGTAGTACCACACTTTCCTACCACGCTGGGAAACCTAGAAAATGCCTCAATGGACGTGTCGTTGCCGTTGCGTGTGGTCGAAGCGTAGGCGGTGGCTCCACAGTGAACGGTGAGTGCCCAGTAGTAACTTGCTCGCCTGGTTTTCGTTCACCTGTTGTAACTCATCGTTCGTATCATCCTTGACATCAATATAGCTATGATGTACGTACGCGGTGCCGCGTCGGACTACGATGATTGGGCTGCACTCGGAAATGAAGGATGGAGTTTCAATCACGTACTTCCTTTTATTAAAAGAGTAAGCATGCCTGCAATAACCCGACATGACTAATCAACCACTGTGCAGCTCGAGACTTTCAATCCGGTATCTGAAAGGTCAACCACACATGGATACTCGGGTCCAGTTCAGATATCAACCGGTGGTTTGGTGCTCGACATCAGTAGTCAACTCCTCAGCGTCGCGAGAAAGTACGACCCAGGTCGCCCGCAGGTTTATGATAATAACGACTTTGTGACCTCGAACGCGTACAGCGTGAGTGTTTTTTTTAGACAGCGGATATGCAACCCCCCTCACTTGCTGTTTCACCCCAGCCGGCTTATCAGTAAGCGTACATGGAAGACTATATATCGGCACTGTTGATCCTCCATCCCGCGTAGATATGTCGACCCGACTACTGGAAGGCGCTCTGATGCCGCTTCCAGATACCTGTATCCGTATTCAAGCAATCAAAATCTAGTAATCATGGTCGGGAAACGCGTCAAACGCGTCATTATCGAGTAGGTGAATAGAAAGGAGACAGGTCACGTGCTCATTTCGATGATAGGAATGGACGAGCTGTCGGCGTCGAGTACGTGACGACAGATGCGACATCGTCTTGCGACCCGGTTACGGTGGTGGCTCGTAAACTGGTTGTGGTGTCTGCTGGTGCGTTCGGCTCCCCAGCGATCTTAGAGAGGTCCGGTATCGGTTCGCGCTTCGTGCTCGAGAAGAACGGCATCCGCACTCGTGTCGACTTGCCTGGTGTCGGTGAAAATTTTAGGGGTGAGTCCAGCGTGTGCTAAAAGTGAATCGCCTGCAGAAGCAAATACATGAACTATTTCAGACCACCTGCTTGCTTTCCCCGGATTCTATATGTCTGATGAAACGGAAACGATGGAAGACGTCTGGAACGACCAAGAAAAGATGAATGGTGAGTGGCCCGAATTCGTCATACATAATCCTATGATACCGAAGAACATGATTGTCAGCCGAGCTCAAAGCATGGGAGAAAGATGGGTCAGGAAAAATCGCACACAAGTTGGTCCCCGTGTTTCGATGTCACACTGTCTGATACAATCGAATTCACTCGCCTGCTTGATTTACATCCAGTGGTATTGCAGCCATTGTGAAACTTCGTCCGACAGAAGCGCAGTTACTATCCGCTGGTCCTGCATTACGACAGAGATGGGAGACATTCTTTAGGCACGATCCTGATAAGCCCATGGCCCTTTTAATCCCATTTGCTGGGTATGGTGCAGTCATATCCTATGTTTCCGAAAGACTCACTGCGATCCTCCTTTGTTAGCTTTCCACTTCGTCACCTAGCGCCACCTGATCGGAAAACTTTGGGAGCGTTCTACATCACGGTAGGGAAGCACAGAATTCTTGCTCTCGTCCTGACGTACCAGAAACAAGTTGTACCCGAACTCGACCGGTAGTGTTCATATCACATCTGGCAACGATTTAGACTCTCCTCTGGATTTTGACACCGGCTTTCTCACCAGGTGCGTCGCCTGTCTCTCCTGTATCTTATCTCATCGGGAAGTGGCTGGCCACCAGTGAGGACGACATCGCACAGCTCACGCTGTTGTACAAGTTCACGCGCGAGCTCATCCGGCGTATGCCTGCGTATCGGGGTGAAATAGCCGCCCTTCACCCCATCTTTCCAGTTGGCAGTCCTGCAGCATGCAGAGAAACGGATGCGCCCGTGGCCATAGACGCACCCGACGTCGTCTACTCTGACGCAGACGACGAAGCGATTGTAAAGTTCCATCGTGATTCAGGTGAGGTTGCGCCACTTCTTGCCTGTTCGCTGAGATTTTATTTCGCACGACGGGTGTAGTTTGTTCGTCCGCCCACTCGGTCAGTCCCTGTGTAAGACGTTTTGGGCGATCGTCAACTGTTTCATGTCTTGTTATCTAGCTCGGGACGTGTGCGATGAAGCCACGCGACTATGGCGGCGTGGTTGACCCACGGCTGAACGTATATGGCGTAGAAGGCCTCAAAGTCGCAGGTATGTGACGATGGTCGATGTTACTCTTAATACATCTGTTCTGATGGGCGAGGTCAGACCTCTCCATATGTCCTACCAACGTTGGAAATGTACGTCGTCACGCCACATCCGCGCAAGATGTGGCTCAATGCCGACATCGTTTGTTGATCCGTTTTTTTTGTCAGAACACATATTCGACTGCGCTGCTCATTGGAGAGAAGGCGGCGGCCATTATTGCAGAGGATCTGTGATATAACGACCCATAGAACATTTTGGGAGCGGTGAGGACGTTTTGTTGTGGGACCCCCTGTCGCATATCGTAGAGGCGCTACAGACTCTGCAAGAGGCTTAGTACGTGTGCGCTACCAATCACCCTACTTAGGAAAAAGAAGGGGTGAGGGAAACTCGCAAGTGATATGTGTGTCAAAGGCAAACCGCAAAAGGTATCGAGAATGGGAGCGAGTCGGAACACGTGTGCGAGGAGGACGGATGCCCCTGTAGTCGTGCAAGGAATGAGGCTAGTGGTGCAAGGGGTTCAGAGATTGATTAGGGTGGCTCATTACCTGTGGGGTCACCGATCAAATAAGTAAAGCTCAAGGTAAACGTTGGAATCGTCCTTAGTGAACCTCGATCGAATCTCTTAGGCATTGAGATCGCCCGATGGTAGCACTACGGGGGAAAGTTGAGTCCGAGATGTTTTGTGTGGAGAGACACATGAGTTTTTTTTTCAGCTCGTGAGGTTTTTGAGCCATTTCGAAGTAAAACTGAGCCGATAGCGCGCGATAGTGTTCTCCCGTCCACAATAAAGCGATGACCATGGACGTGTGCATATTCCGATACGGACGCATGCGCAATAATGCCGCATCAATCTGCAGGATGAAACATCCACTTTTAGCGTGGTGGTGACATTTGGCGTACCTGAAGCAGGATCACAAGCAGGGGCTACAGAAATGATGGGATGATGAATTGATGGATTATCTGACTGACCCAAGCGTTGCCCTGTTCCAAATAGCAATTCAGGTCACACCGCCTGTTCAAGAACATGATGGCTCGGCTCGTTGGCTCGTCGGGTATTTCCGGAAAACCCTCTCGTATTCCCCTGCAACCGGTCGCGTTCACCTTTCTACGGATTCTGAAGAGTTGAAGAATCAATGTGTAGCAAATCGAACTTTACTTGAGGTGTCTATACCCTGCAAATATGTTTCTGTTTGCAGCATCCACCGTCCTGGCCCAATATGACTTAAATGGAGGTTTAATTGATGAACTATTGGCACCCGCCCGGATAGTACATGACAGGATCATAGGAAACCTCCAGCTGTTGACATTTGCCATCTTGTGACCTCCATCGCATTGTACTCCTTGATGGTGACCAAACCAAACGCCGACACGTAAGTGGAAAAGACTGGAGTTCGTAAACGATTGATGCTTAACGGAGGCTGTCAGTCTGGCCATCACTTAAACACTTCTTGCTCTGTCGTTCACGTTTCAATGATAGAAACATTAACAACGGAAGACCCAGCCTTATCTGAACCGAAATCGGATCGGTATTTGGTGTGTTCGATATAAAAGGGCGGGCGCATGAACTCGGGAGCTTCTGCTAGTTTACTCCTCTGGGAGTTCAAGATGTTCTCCCTGTATATCTTCTTGTTTTTCCTCATCACCATCTCCGATGCGTGTTCAACCTCACACACATCAACCCCGACGTTGACGGCTACGTCAGCACTGGCCCCGCATCCTATCACTCCTGGTAATGTGCACAAACTCCAGATTGAAAACAGGCCCATTTCTCCAGACGGGTACAAACGGACGTAGGTGACATGATTTGGCCCCAATTAACAAACTTTGAGTAGTTTGCAGAGCGATCGTTATCAACAATCAATTCCCCGCGCCGATCATCAAAGCCAACAAGGTGAGAATCCCACCAATATCTGGATTGCATCACTTATGGTAATCTAGGGCGAAGAGATTATTGTTCAAGTCTCCAATAGGCTCACAGATGTTGACACATCTCTGGAAACTAGTGTCGTAAGTAAACAAGGATCACACCCCGTCAGTTTTATCCTTATGGACTCTCGAAAGCACTGGCATGGGATCTTTGAGCACAAATCAAACTGGGCTGATGGCACTTCTGGCGTCACTCAATGCCCGCTCCGTCAGAATGAAGTGTTCGAATACCGATTGAACGTCACCGGTCAGACGGGAACATATTGGTACCACTCACATTATTCAACTCAATATTGTGACGGACTTCGTGGACCATTGATTATCTACGATCATGATGATCCCCTGGCCTCTTTATACGATGTTGATGATGGTGAGCTTTCGTCCTGTCTATCAACTTGTTTTTCTTAGAACTGCAACCAGAGAATACAGTCATCACCCTCTCCGATTGGTAAGAACATTCACATATACAAGTATTTGTGCTGAATTCCTTTAGGTATCATCTGCCGTCTGCGAAACTCGGTCAACTTTTCTCGGGTGTACAGTCAAATTCGACTCTGATCAATGGCCGTGGCCGCTATTCGGGTGGTCCA
>JBBPJT010000404.1:0-25358 GCA_038088895.1 Xerocomus potaroensis | reverse complement strand
TGTATGACTCAAGAGTCTTCTTCGGCCCCTATGGGCTATTCTTACTTTCTGACTCCTGATGACTCAGTCGTTAAGCTTATTGGCCAATAGCGTTTATCACGTGGCTGCGCCTTACTTAGCCTATTTGAAATACATGCTGCACATTACAAAGCCATGGAGCTCTCGTCCAATGGCAGTATTAACTCATGCTGCAGATTGGTAATACTCAATCCTTTAACCAATAGCATTAGTTGCTCAGTGCTGCGGATTGCTAATACGCAAGTCCTTAGCCAATCGCAAATACCGCTCACTGCTGCGCATGACTCAGCATGACTCACTCTATTTCAAATAACGCTCATTAGCCAATGGCATAACTCGCTCTTATCTCTCGCTTACTCATGTACTTGTATATTAATAGTGTAGCCAATAGCGTAATACTCTCTTGTTGATTCAAACCTTGTATTAATGTAGCACTGCTTGGTCTGTGCATAGATACTTGGAATATAAATACCCGAAGGTCTGAGCAACCAAGACTCCCCAGTCTTGTTCACTTGAACTTAGGGTCTTATGGCCTAGTTACACAAGTGTGAGACTTTAAGCTCCGTTCCACTCCGCCCCTAGCTTGATACTGTCTAGTGGGTAACCCCAGGCTTGACTACTGTCCTGCGGATATCATTATCTCTCTCTCTCATCTCACTCGTTTACGTCCACCACAGGCTTGATCTATTTGCCTAGTGCGTATACTCTTACATCGGCTTGATTACTGCCTGGTGTACTTTCACTTCGTTTCAGTGTCATATCAGGGATAGATCAGGTATAAACCCAATTATGAATATAGGTAGTGTACAACATGGCTTCTGGCCATAATTCTAATGGCAAGGCATATCCTATGAGCATAGCACAAGCTTGCTCTACAACTGTTCTATTCCAGCATTCAGCTATGCCATTTTGCTCAGGAGTATATGAAGCAGTGGTTTGCAACTCAATCCTTTTTGTGTGACACCACAAGATCAGATCTCAGTTATCTGAGTTTTCTGCAGCCACAATACTCACTTGCTCTTGCCCCTTTGGGTTTGGCTTAAGTTTCTTCCACTCTCTCAGGTTCATATGTTTCATGACTCACCCTTTTCCTTTATTGGTAGGGTTATGCCAGCATATGGTCTCATTATGGCCAAATTTGCCACAGCAATTGCATCTCTCTTGGCTGCAAAAGTGGCAGCGATTGGTGACATGATTGGCATGCCCACAAATATGACACTTGCCTAGTTTGGGATTATAGCTGCCCAATGTGGTAATATTACCACTGTGGAACTTGTAGACAGTATTGTTCCCATTTTCTTTCTTCCTTCATTGGTCTTCTTCCTCAAGTAAGAGAGAACAAAGAGCATGAACATGTTACATTTTATTCCCCTGATACCCTTTTTCTCCTAATTATCTTTTCCTGATCTTTCCTCTTTTGAACATATGGTAACCTTTCCATTGTCTTGACTTTCTTTCTCATGATCCAGATGCTATTTCTGTTCTAAGCATAGCTTCTCGCATGCTTCATGATCCCCTTTATCTCCTTTGATTGATGGTTACCTAGATATCTTTCAATATAACTCAACATGACTCTTGATGAGTTATTCTGCAGTAGACATTGCTTGGTCCGTGTGCCATCTAGATACCTACTTAAACCTTAGGGTGACTTATGTATCAAACATGCGATCTATCATATCCAGGGCTATGCTGCCACTGCAGCAAGGATCCCTCATGGATATACTTCCATTCTACATATGCTTTATATGCCTCCTCATAACCTAGCCCATGTAATCACTAGATCTAAGTACAACTCATGTAAATAGTTAGTTAGTATATAAACCCCAAGGAACTTGACCAGGGGACTCCCCAGTCGAGTTCTCTTGGTGTTCTCCCTCTGGTAGGAGGCCCTAGCAAGATAGACTCAGTCCCACACATTCCCCTTTCCCATATCTTTACTCATACTTTGGCCCCCTCTCCATAAGATCTCAATCATTAGGCTTATCTAGGCCTAGTATAGAGACCAGAGGTGTTTCAAAAGGAAAGGGCAAACAATAGGACCGATGAGTTCAAATGGTAAGGAATTGATAACGTATCATAGTCCCAAGCAATATAAGAGATCCAAGAGTTGCAATTTGGCTTGGCTCATCAAAGTCGATCCTTCTGCAGCAAGAATTGGGGGATGGTCAGTGGGAGTAGCAGCATTGAAAATTAAACAGAAGGTAGTGAGAGTAAGGAAAAGCATGCACCCATCAGCTAATGGGACATTGGTGATGGGGGACTCCATTACTCTCATGAATAGTGGCACATCTTGTAAGATGGCAGCAAAGGCCAACCATTGAGGAAGTGGGGGAAGGAGGTTGGTGTGAATAGGAAAGATAGCTGGGACTTGATGGGTGGCATAGAATGGAGTGGCCAGGGTAGGGGAAGAGTTCCAAGTGGCAGGCATGGTGATACAATGGTTGATGATGGTAGAGATGATGGGACTTACTTCAATAAGTGATGTTTTTTATACTTTTGTAGGATGGTCCATGTGCCAGTTAAGTTCTGTTCCAGTTTCCAGGTATTTTCAGTGTGTGAATATCCTTTCCATTTGATAAGGTATTTCCATGTCTTCCTTACCCCCTTATGTCATAAAACATGTTCGATCTCCCATGCCTCCTCTCCATCTATCTCCATTGGGGGTGGATGTAAGGTATTCTTCCCATGTTCTGCAGTTTCATGAAACATAGATAGGAGGGAAGCATGAAACATGTCATGAATTCTCCATTTGGTAGGGAGTTGGAGTTGAAAGGAAACAGAGGAGACCACTTTGGTAATTTCAAAGGGACCTTCACATAAAGGATTTAATTTCTGCCAAGGAGTACTTCATCAGAGATTATGTGCATCTAACCACACCTTATCTCTGACTTTCCAGGGACAAAACTTTTGCAATGTCTGTTATTGCATATATTGCTGTGCTACCTTGTGTGTGCTAAGAGCTTCCTTCCTAGCTTTATCTAACCAATCCAGTTGTTCAGTGAGGGCAGG
Organism: Xerocomus potaroensis; assembly: GCA_038088895.1. Classification (NCBI taxonomy): domain Eukaryota; kingdom Fungi; phylum Basidiomycota; class Agaricomycetes; order Boletales; family Boletaceae; genus Xerocomus; species Xerocomus potaroensis. The sequence continues at coordinate 22,331 of JBBPJT010000404.1, read as the reverse complement.
GAGAAAAGTTTTTCCAAGTGAGGGGTATGCTCAGGGTTCATATCTGAGGATTAAAGAAAACAGGGTTTGTTTCATAACAGAATGGATGGATGAATTATGCATGAATTGTGCCATTGGTAAAAGGACTACCCATTTCATTGGTTCATTTTGGCAAAAGAGATGAAGGGAAGTTTCCAATTCTTGGTTGACACGATTGGTTTCGCCATCTGTTTGAGGGTGATAAGCTGAGGAGAGAGCTACATCATAATGGAGGAGGCAAGCAAGTTCTCTTGCAAAAGCAGAGGCAAATTGAGGACCATGATCAGAGATAACTTTGTTGTGTAGCCTGACATGGGGAAAGACATGTTGATAAAAGAGATGAGCAATACCAGCAGCATTGATGTTTTTTGAACAAGGAATGAAAAAGACCCCCTTACCAAGCCCATGGTTGACCATGACCAAGACAGAATCAACAGAACCCACCATAGGAAAGGCAGAAATAAGATTGATGGAATTCTGCTGGAAGGGGCAGGTGGCAGACAAGAGAATAGAGGAGAGAGGTGGGATGACAGGGTGGGTGAGGACCTTGCTTGCCTGACAAAGAGCACATCCCTGAACAAAATGGCAAATGAAGGAGGAGAGGCTGGGCCACCAATAATTCCATTGAAGTAAGACTGTAGTATGGAAGATGCCACTGTGACTGTTACAGTTTTCTGACGTTGTAGGAAAGCTACAATGTTTGCTGAAGAACTATGGTTTCCCCTTTCCTTTATCCAATATAATGATTAGATGTCTTCCTTTGTTCTGTTGTTGCCCAGCTTACCTTGCTTATCTTTAGCTTGGTTACTAAGCTTACCTCATGTAAAAGCCCAGGGTTATGGGCATTTCCCCTATAGGTCAACCCTTGTACCAGGGTTGAGGGTATTCCTTACATAGTGCTTAGTTAGCATGGTCTGTGCACCACAGCTGGTAGTATATATAGAGTAGCACTCCCTGTCATTTACCCTAAGCTTAATCTCACTGTTACATCGTTACATCGCCTGAGTGTGGGTCTGTAACTTCCTGTGGCTCAATCCTCATCCTGCCACTGTGCCTTGAGGATTCCTTCATCATCCATATCCCTGTCATCCCAGCACATGCCCTTGATGTGAACGTCATCATATCCATCATCATTTGCCTCCACCATTCTTGTCCTAGTTGCCATGGTCTTGCTAGGTGTTGTCCTAGCCATCTTTGCCAGTTTAACTGCCATCCTTGCCGTTTACCTCTATGTTTACTTGACAGTTGCCCTCTTCGTGTTTGTCATTTGAGGTTATTGGCTCACGTCATAACAAAAGATTAAGCTTTCCCTCCTGTTAGCTACCACGCTACAACAGCACCATCATATTTCCACGCCGTCCAACCCTCCCCCAATGAGATGCCAGTGCTCCTCTACAATGAGGAAGCCCTACTGAGGAACCCTCCCCTCTGAGATCCCCACAACAATCGTTATATGATCAACCATCCCCAACCTCCTCTTCTCCCATTCATCATTCACCCAGACAGCAACCAGAAAGGATATTCAACCCCACCATGTCAAGAGCAACAACTCCTCATCTTGCACAATTACTAAGCGAAGTAGGTCAAGGACGACCCCTGACCCCTCCTCCAACAGAAGAAGAAGCCCAAATTGTTCCTATGATTGAACCATCCCCATTGATGGGAACTTCTCGGTTGTCCTCATTATGATGAAGTATGGGATTACTTGACCAAACTCACAAAGATGAAAGTGATGAAGAATCTCCCTCAATGCCCACCCAAATTCTTGTGGATGTAGAACCACCCCCTCCAACCAACCCAGTATTTCCCCTCACCACACCATGACAAATAACCGTCCCTTCCCCAACAATCACAATACAACAACATATGGAGGACATAGAACACCTCCCCTCATTAGAAGATGTGTCAAATGTGACCTTCCCTGTACTTCCTTCTCCTCCTTTGCCCCTATCTTCCATCTTCGGGCAAACACCACCATCTCCTGTCATCCCTTTGCCCATTAATACCAAGCGAAAGGTGGGGTTATCATCTGAATTTTCGGGATGAACTGACCAAGCAATGAGCTGGGGGATGGCAATGAATGCCTATTTTCAATTAAACCCGACCATCTATATAACTGACAGAGATAAAATCCTTGCTGCATTGAGCAAACTTATGAAAGGGTGAGGGATCCCCTTCACAGAAAAATGGTACACCAAACTCACCAATCCAACAATCCTCCTGAGTTATGATGATTTCATGGACGACTTCACCCAAACATTTTTTCCCTATAATTTCAAGGAACAAGCGTGCCAACAAATGTTGTCTATTTCGCAAGACCTTACAAAGGCCAATGGATTTCAAACTTATCTCACAATGTTTCAACTCCACACATCTCGTGCTGACCTCAGTGATGAACAAACTACAATCGACGCTTTTGCTTGGGGATTAGACCCCAAACTTATGCAAATGATTCTTTCCATGGATCATGACCTCCTTACACTCTCAGACTGGCTCACCACCGCCACAAACTTCCATGTGCAACAAGTGCACATACACCGACTTCGCCCACTATCTCGCCATCCCCATAGGTTGCTTTCCCAACCTTGTATTCCTTCACAAGCAGTCATCCCTCCCCAGCCTACCACTGTCCTCACTTCTCCCGTTCCTCTTTCTTCTCTCTCTGCTCTGGCTTTATGCCAAATCATTACTCAATGGGATCATCACCTGGCTGACGTCGAACATATCCTTTCCCTCTCTTGCCCTACACTTTCCCCTGACTCCTCCCAGCTTCCTCCATTCATTGGTTCAATGTTATCACTAATTGATTGCCACATTGCTGCAGATCTTAGTAGTTTAGCATTGGACAATGTAGATACCACTAATGTATCTATGAACATGAATGTGACTTGTGCTCTCCCTCTCTATAGATTTGATAAGTGCATGTACCCCAATGTCAGTAAAGGCAAATCAAAGTGTGATTGCAACCATAAGATTCCAGATAATGTATGGATCTTAGATTCTGGTGCTTTCATGCACTTCACCCCTGACTGGTCAGATTATGTAGAATATGATGAGTTACTGTGTGATCAATAGATCCCCATATCCGCCACTGCATCAGTAATCTTTGTCAAAGGAAAAGGGAAAGTCCTGATTAGATGGAAAGATATGAATGGCAAAAGCCATATCCTACCACTACATAATGTTGGACATATACCTAACAGTGGTGTTAAGCTTGTTTCTGTTACAGTTTTGCCTGCACCTGCCTGCAGGCTATCTTCTCTACATAACACCCTTGGTCTTGAAGAGCATCTTGCTGGGATCAGACACAAAGGGGAATGGAATGGAGGAAAGACATGGATTAAGAATGCCTATGCTAGGCAAGGTACAAGCAAGGGACTGAAGTTAAAGCTGAACTTAGGGTTCAGCCAGACTAAATACTTATATATACTGACTAGGGTTGCATACAGACCAGGTTACCTAATATGCTACATATGGCAATACCCTAAGCCCAAGGGTAAGCCCTAAACCCTAGAAAGCAAGAAGCACACCTCATGAGGGATAAGAAGTAAGCCATGAGGACAGAAGAAGCACAGCGTCTACTCACCATGTGGGAAATACTACTATCTATAGATCGGGGTCAAGGGTATGTCTGATTGAGAAGAAAGTCCATGTCAGGCAATGTGCACCAATGTGTAAGCATAACAGATATCGGATAACGATCTGATATCAAGATGGGTATTGGCCATCGGATCGCGATCCGATGATGAGTGGCAACATAACGGGTATTGGATAATGTATCCAATACCAGGGAATCTTATCATAACGGTCTGACGCTAGTATAGGTGACTAGTCAGATGGAGAGATCTATTGGCAGAGGTGAAGGGAGAGACAACAGTATCTTCATGGACAACCCCAATACTAGGGGAAAACAGTGGATCTGGAATGAATATCATAACAGGTTCAGGGTATTTCTATACGTAGCACATTATGTAACATGGTCTGTGCACGTCCCTAGTAGGTATATAAGGTAGATACCTTGTAGGCTGAAACCCTAAGTTTCAGCTTTAACGTCGGTTCCCTGCTTGTACCTTGCCTAGCTTTGGGCATTATCAATTCATCTTCCTTTCCTTTTGCTACTCCTTCATATGGCTTGATCCTGTCCAAGAGTGACCTTCAAGATCCTGAAGAGCGCATTAACAAGTGTAGAGGCCTGCAGGCAGGTGCAGGCAAAGCTGTAACAACAATAAGGAGTGGTGGCTGACATACTTGTAAAAATAGTGGAATGTACATACCAAGGGGTAGATAACAGTGGTAGGGACCTGGAGCATAGCAGTGAGTTGGCAGGCAAGCAGAGGGCCAATGGCAAGCATATACACACCTTATGCAGACAGCAGACAGATCAGACAGATTACTGAACTCTGATCTGAGAGGTATCTCAATGGATGAGTGTCTGAGAGTAGCCAGTGAGGCAAGGCTAGTGCAGGAAAATGAGAGATGAAATGAGGTAGCAGGCGATGAGCGGTCGATGCTAAGGTTCAGGCCTTTTTATATCGTTGCAAGAGGCTGACATGCCTTATCATATGCTGCACGTGATCTAACGTTGGTTCGGATGTCCGGACTATGTCTATGTACTTATCTGGCAGTCACGTGCGACTGCGACTGCAACTGCGAATGCGAAAGCGGTCTACTCTGAGCCTCCCTAATCAACTTCGGGTATATTTCATCTCATCCTCAATTTCTGTTCCCTTCCTGGTTCTATAGTGACATTTTGTGCCAAGGCGAATCCTCTAAACCATATACAATACGACACCCACCCCATGACAGGCCCTCGAGGAATGCTCGCAGCTTCGGCTCTCACATGCACACTTCAAGCTCAGCTCATACACATCCTCGTCTCCAAGAAAAAAGGTATCTTCCTCGTTTTCAAAACATTGTCGACGTCAACAACACCTTCGGCCCCATAGCCGTCATTCAGAAATGCATATGGCGCGGGATCGAAGGACAGCTTCTCCAGACATTTGTGGAGGATCCCCGGGGTGTTAAAGCCGACAGTCGTTGAAGGCAAATGTAGAGGTGCTATCTCTCAACAAACGCCCACCTCTTGTGACCCGTCGGCCGCTCGGCACCGGGCGTGTCCGTTCCGTCTCTGGAATCTCTGTTGCAAGCTCAGCTCGCAGGACGTCGAAAAGCGTCGTATTCACCCATTCGACGTCGGCTATCCCACCTCCAACCGAATTCACCAGTTCGTTACCGGATGAATGCTTTCACCTAACCTACAGACTCTGCCCAGGAGGCCTACCCACGAAGAGTGTTTCCGCAAGTTTTTTGTCGACTATTCAAGCAAAGTAAAGGCCTTACAGATCTTACGGAAGAACAATCAGATATCGAAGGAGACGCAGAGGAGTCAGCTGGAGAAGACAAAATGTCCTATTCTGCAGTAGATTCGCGGGCACTATTATTCTCCAGCCTGCAAGTCTGGCGCCGCACGATTCCGTCACCGAGCACGAGACTATCCCTGCCATTGGAGGAGGTACCATCTCCCGTCCGCGAGTCTACCATCCACAGTAGATGATCCAACCCCCGGCGGGTGTATCCCGAACACCCACAGGTATATCTCTCTCCAATAGTTCAGTCAGGCCAGAGAGTATCGGTCACAGTTTTCGCGCTCGACCAGCGGTGGGCTCACCCACTCCGACGACCGCCCCATCCCCCTCCGTCCACAGCCACGTCTTGAGCCACAAGCCCCGCCCGCTCTCATTCCGCCGTCTCTCAGCCCTGTCCCCCGCCTCACCGCACGACTTGTTTCACTCCGGCTCCTCCACACCACACCACACTCTACCCGAAGCGGACTCCGAGACTCTGCTCCACCCGAACGCTGAACAACACACTACAGCAGCTGTCGAAGCACAGCAGCTCTAACCACACAGGGTCCCCTTACATCCACTCGCTCGAGCACGTCGTCGTGCGAGAGTGGACCACTGCGGACGCTCAGCGCCTCAGGGGTACGCCGCCGGAACGTCACCCAGTCAATTGCAAAAACGCAAACGGACATGTACCATCTCGGGAAGGCCCAGGGCTCTCCTGCGGCTCGAGCCAGATCCCACACCTACAACACGGGCTCGGGCTGTGCACACACCTCTGGGGGTTACCCGCCTGAGATCTCCCACTCGGGGGCGGGTGACGGACCCGGACGACGCCTCGGGGAAGTGCCGGAGAAGTCGAGTTGGGCTTGGGGCACGCCGGTGCGCAGGGGGACGTGCAGGCTGGATTTGCGCGTTGGGTCCTGGATTGGGGTCTCCTACATTTGAGGAGGCAATCCGGTATGACGACGCCGTACGAAAACGCTGCGTATTTGCCCACCGCTTCGTCGCGTGTTGAGACCACCGGAACAATATGGCTGTCTCGACCGCTATACAAAATCAGATAGCACGCTTTTTTTTTGTTTATTTTTTTTGCAAACTGAGATATCGACGTCCCGCCGCATCGACTTGTTCGATTTATTTCCTCGTCCGCTGGACCCCTACGTGCCGACAGTGGTCGCGAAAGGCGCGGTCAGGCTCAAGCCTAGATAAAGAGAACAAGGAAGCAAGTCATCACAAAAACAAGTTTGCCATCTGGTGTACATAAAACAGTCCTCGAAGGTCCTAAAGAGCTACGCTGGTCTACAAGGTCATAAGATACATCAGAAAAGAGATGGGGGCAGGGTCATTACCAAGGCCAAACCAGATCCTCCCATGGGCAGGTAACCAGATCTGGAGTAAATAGTTTCATCTGATGTGCATCGTCCCTATCTGAACACCCACATGGTCCAACACGAAAACACCAAGATATACAGAAAAAAAAGGGGGGAGACTACTCGAACATGGCCTTTGCCAACAACTCTTCAAAGTTTGGCGTACCCAATCCAGTGACTACGAATGACCGAAAAAAGACGGGTTCAAATCAGCCAATCACATCAACTCGACGGGGACAACGCGGATATGAATGAACGTGAATGGACAAGGGATAACTTACCAGGATCCCAACCGCGAGTGGCATTGAAGCCCTGTGTGCCACATCCAGGGTTGTTACCCGATGTGATGTCGTTCAGTCCGGTGTATCCCTTCTGGTACAACCACGGATTCAAGAAGCCCATAGGACTCTTTCCCCGGCGGATCCGCGCATCGTTGAGCATCGACACAAAAGAGGCAAAGGTGGGAGCAGCGCAGGACGTGCCAGAAGCGCTTATTGGTTGACCTTGAAAGATGACGAGAAAATTCACAGATTGTGCGGCGACGTCAGGGAAGCCCTGTGGAGTTTGAGTGGATCAGGGCCCAGGGTCTAGAAGTGGTGCATCGCTTAGCTTAGGATGAGCGGTTACTCACACGGCCATGGCTGGATGGAGACTGTTAGGTTGGAACACAAAAAGAGAAGATGCGTCTTACGGGTTATACAGGCCCTTGTAGGTGCCAGGAGCAAGTTTTCGCAAAAAATGATCTACTGCCCTATCCTGGTATTTGGGCCGAGAAAACTGGTAACGGCAACGGATCAATATAACAATAAAAGGCAGCCGTAGAAACAAGCCCACGTAGTTGCTGAAACCACCACTAGAGAAATTGGCGGCAACTTCAGAGATTAAATAGGATCCGCCGACAGTGGTCACGCTAGGCGTTTCAGATGCCTAAAATTTAGAAACTCGAACTCGCGCCAGCCATTTAGGGGTACACATACAATGGGCAAGAAGCAGGGAATTGGGGTATGAACATGGTCCTGTTGGTGCCATCGTTGCTGTAGCAACTCTGATTTGCTGGGTCTGAGGACCCACCAACACCACCGTCGCCGGAAGAGAATATTACGGAAATGCCACGGGCACCGAGAGCGGCAAAACCAGAACAGACGCGGGTGGCATAACTGTGTGGGACTGGCCGTTGTTAGGGTGCGCCAAAGAAGCGGATGAAAGAAGGCACTTGTTTGTTCATCATCACCATAACTCGTAGAGATCGTCTGAGGAGGTTCTGGTTGCTTGGATATGTAATCCAGCCACTGTATGGAATTTAGAAGCGGACAGCGGACAAAAGAGCAAGGAAACTAACATCAAGGTATGGTTCATTGGTATTCGTCGGAGTGATTGCGTCGGGAATGAAAGGCGGCAAACCACCCGTTGAGTAAAAGGTTGCGGGCGTTGGATATGTCAAGCCAAAAGTAAATTGAGTGTCCAAGTTAGCCTCCTCACCGGGAGAGGACTGGTTATTGATACCGCCTGGGTACAAATACATGATATTTAGGGAATCAGTCAAAGCCGGAGTGAGAAATTGTCAAACCGTTTATGGAAACAAAGGTATAATTGGAACCCTCGGCCCGAGGATTCTGCAGCTTGAAAAATTGCTGGAGATCCTCGTTATTGGCGTACTGCTCGTCATAAGCCGTGACGGCGATCTTATTGCCACTGGCGGAAGAGGTATTGTATCCCACAGCGTTGTAAAGCTGTCTGAGACATGTGATGGTAATCTGTGTGATGGGTTCGCGAAAGGGGCCCAGACGCAGAGATAGGGAATCATACCGTGTCGTTGCAGCTAGCATTGACCTTGCTACCAGTTGGTCCAGTAACTGCTCCGGTAGAAGAACTTGAGCCTAGTGATCCCGCATCTAGCACACGGAGACTACTCTTGGCCGGCTTGGGTCGAGTGAACATTGTCGTCGGCTGAACGAATTCGACGTGTTCATGCAAGCTCTCTGGAAGACTGTAGCTGTCTGTCCTAACGACGCTCTCACCGCTATTCAAATGGGAATAGACGTGATATTTCTGGGATCGCGGTCTGGGTAGATTAGGACAAAGAGTGAGCGCTAGTTCCTACCGTGTCAAACATTTCCTCTGCAAGGGCAACCGGGACGCGGACAGCAACCCAATCCAGAGCGGACGACCTGTAGAGATATTCTTCTCCAATACCATGCGAAGACAGCCACTCATTGACAGCATCTAGAGATTGAGGGTGGGGTGCCATGAGAGCGTCTATCTCTTCCTTGGACAAATAGGCGCCATAGCGCTCATGGTCTGGATCGCTGACTTCCCAGAGGTGTTTCTCGAGGATCGAAAAACGTGGTTGAGGAAGCGCAATCTTGAGCTGGAGGAGATAGTCCGTTGGTGCAGGGCCATGTCTGGTCCAACCAGAAGGAAGTACCGTGATACTCTCCTTGACCTTGTGTGGAGTGTTTGGGTGGTTTCCCCTCGCGAGAACGCCCACGAATGGAAGGGCAAGGAGGGACAGATGCATGGCTCGTCTTCCTGGGAGTCCATTGATGGTTTCATTTTATACTCGTTTATTCTGCGTTTCCACGGGGTACACGTCCTTAATCGGAGATGAATCAGCCGAGTACGTTGAGGTAGTACTCATTGTCAAGAAAGTGATTCTTTGCATATCGACGGGGTGTCGTCCAAGGGCATTAACGATCAGTTGCATCGTTCATCAACGCCAGGCCGGCTGCACTTGGACCAACCGACGCCGTAGTAGCAAAAATACCGTGTGAACAATCGGACCTCAGACGACGAACACAACAGGCTCTTACAGTTACTCCAAAATCTCGTTTTATCCACCGCGCTGTGCATATCGCACTCAGCATACGCAAATATGAGAGTCCGTTTTCAATCTATGGATATAATCATCGCAAATCACAACAACGGACCGCTCTCAGATTCACACGCAGGCTGTGGGTAACAAGGGGGTAGGGTCAAACAACACCGTAATTATGTACACAGAGTGATTATGTGTACGGATTTTTTGTCGATTGTCGACGAACTCCATGACGACCATGGGAGGCTGCCATACAGTGGTGTACTGTCTGTCACGTCGATATTTCCGTAATATAACGGGAGCAAATGGAGTCCATCAGTCATGAATGAAGAGGAACGCAAACGCGCAACGTGGCGGAATAAGAAAACGACATTTATGATGCCACATGGTTGTGTCTCGTAGATATCGTCTTGGCGTTTGGAGCCGAAAGGCGAGGGATTCTTCAGCCTTGTAAACTCTCATTGATTCGTGCTCTGGCAAGTCGACTTTCGAAGTTAACAATATGTACCAAATTTCTCAACGCGATTTGGTCCGAGTCGTCTTCGGCTAGACTACTGCTTCGGTTAAATATAGTATGTGAGCTCACCACCGTTGTTCTTTACACCTTCCCGTGACCTGATATGCTCAGATTATCCAGCCTGTTCAACGCTGCTCCGCGGACCTATGCGTTGCGACTTCAACCCTGTTTCATAGAATGGCGATCTCGAGGTTCTCGCCCTGATACAATCCGACGTCTAGCGATGACTCGGGGAGCGACCCATCTCTGATGAAGAAAATAGCCGATTCTTAAACACTATCATTGACACATTCTCAAAAGCCGGGCCAGGGTGCGTATTCTTTCCCTTTATGCGTTCCTGCCCTCACTTCTGCCGTGTAGCGAGTCTGCTATAAGCCTGGCATTCAAGATACGACATTTATACGACATTCAACATTCTTTATCTCGCAACATCTTACCAATCACACCAATCACACTCCATCTTTATTCCATTGCTGGACACATATATAGGCCTAGAACGTAGTACCTAGGGCACATTCTTGTTTTTCCCTCATTTTCTCCCTTCGTCAATCGAGTGCTCGTTCACGTCTTGTTTCGACCCTCGCGTTAAGTGTTGCCGCCTTCCGGCGGATTTCCATCTGCCTATGAATACCGCATCTTGCGAGTACACATACTGCCATATTCCTTTCAGGAGGCTCGCGACACTGCTGCTGACGCCATCGCCGCAGCCCTCCCCTCTCCGGCCACGCTCGACTCTGACGCTGAGAAGTACAGCACCGTGAGTGGACGTCTTTAAACGCTAGTCAATGTTCAACACCGTGGCGCCACATATCATCGCCACTGATTCGTCATTGCTATGCAGTGGGCCAATTTTGGCCGACGGCATGGGCAGGCTGCGTCATTTCAATTTCAGCGGATTATTATAATTGCCAAAAAACGCTACGAAAATCCCAGATGACATCGCCAAGCATGGTAGGGCGAGGTTCGAGTGTACACTGCGTCGAGTATGCACAGCGATCACAGTTCCCACCCCACCGGCTAGGGGGGAAAAGACGCGCGGTTCCTCCCACGCCTTGAACTGCAAATGAGATGAACAGCATAACTTGCGTTCCCCCGTCGAGAGCTGCCATGACTTTTATTGAGTACGTATAACAGCTGCCTAGCACAACTTACCAGCTCCAGTGATGTAGTTATATCGGGCGAACCAGCGGGGGTGACGAGTGCGCAACCACCATTAACAGATATTCGTCCCTTGAATCGATAAGAGAATTTCCTGTTGGTTGTCAATGATAGAATTCGTCAACACTGTGCAGACATGAGTGTTGCAACTAGTTTGAATAATCGTTTCGTGTCCCCCACCATAGTTCAATACAGCACCAGGGAGGGTGCCCACTATCTGAGCCGTGAATGCAGCACGAGGGGGAAGTTTAGCGTCTGCCAGCAATCAACAGCCAATCCACAAGAAAAAAGGAGAGACCTACACTGAGTAATTTTGAGATCCCGGAGTAGTAGTGTTGCTTGTGTTACGGTATCTGCGAAACGCGCTTTAGCCAATCTAATCCTTTTGATAAGATTATGCGGTCCTGCCATAGCTGTAAAGCGCGAAGTGCATGTTCGCCATTGGCTTTCCGGGGCGCATAAATCCCTTTTTTTAATTGGCACTGTGCTCATGGCATGGATGAAGGCATCACCTACGGTTGGATAGTGAAGGCTATACCAGTGATGGCAAAAAGCGCTCCAAAGAAGAGGATGGACAATGTAGCCAGGAGTATTGTGATTACAAAACCCCACCTGTTAACCGGTAATTCCATGACCGCACAACATGGCCGTAAACCGAGGCAACAATGAAGGAGAGCAGGAATGTCACAAAGTACCAGCTATTAGACACATCGGGAAGTTGTTTGTTTTGTTTTTGTCAGGCTCGTTTTCTACAGCCCGTATCTGACTTACTTTGAGCGTCTCCACGATTCCTTGAGGGCAGAAAGGCTTGACCAACTCCACGAGAAACAAAGATTATCCATGTTCCAAAGAAGGAGATGTGTGAACGTAGCGGCAAGTCCCATATTTGCGGCTAGCAGATTAACCACTCATGTGGATGCATACCGAGGAAGGCACTGTTCAACAAGCAAGGTGGGGTCTACCTCGTAGTTTGAATTAAGGACAAGCGTTTGATTGTACAGCCTGCCGTTCTCATAGAAAAGTAATTGGGGCAGCTAAGATATACGGAACGGTCAAAATATGTCAAGTGGCTTGTTCAGTCAAACTTATGAATGTGAATGTGCTTTCCATCTGTTCCCCTAATAGACCGCATTAAAAACCACCCTAATCCAGTTTAGTTCACATGTAACGAAAATTACTCACATGCAGAGTATATAACCAATGAAGTTGGATACCTGAATGAAAGTAAGGCCTGTCAGAATGAACCAGTGGATCAAGACTTACTTGTGCTTTGAGGGGAATTGTCATTGGCTTCACACCGGTTGATGAAATATACTGTGGGGAACAGTTGGTTGCGGAATAGATGAGCTGGATGGTACACACCTGCCAGTCCAAGCCGATAGATAACAATCCCAGATCCTCGTTACCATTGCTGCGACCAAAAATGCAGCACTGTTTGGGTTTGCTAAGCAGAAGACGGAGAACCCGGTCAGCAGCGGGAATATCCACTCAGGGAAGAGCTCCCAAACGAGTATCATATCCACCACTCAGCCTATGGTCTCTGTGCCAATGGCAGAGTTTGCCGCAGCGCTGGCCATGATGATAACAAATGTGTTCTCTTTCTTGTTGAAAGATCCCTATTGATTCCACCCGGGGTCAGTCGACGAAGCCGCACATGATGGACGACTTACGGGGTTCGATAGCCGAAGCAGGGGATAACGGTCTCTATGAGTATTCCCAACATATACGGCACGAGGGGGAAGAACATGACAGAGACGAGCACTGTTTGTTGGAAGGCACGTTGTGAATGCAATAACGGAGAAAGCTCACTGATGTGACGTAATAAATCTTGGCTGTGGAAGGTTACTGGAGGCGCCCGCGCAAATAATGTAACACGCACCGAGGAGGCCACCAAAAGTAGAGATACCAGTGCCAATGCATAACGGACCGACTGTAGCATTCAGCTACTCAGACAGGAGTAGGTGGAGGATCATTGGCAGAGGCTATACGCCAACTACTCTGAAGATGGCATGGGAGAGTATCATGTCAGCAAGTGCGGCTGATATCTGATATCCCAAGGGCAGGCATTAGTAAAGTAAGAGCCTGTTCGGGAACATGAAATTGGGTTGGGCAATTAACGATGTTTGGTTTTATTTGTTTGGCAGGTGAAAGTTCGGCATCGTCTTTCGGGATTGGAGCGGAGATGAAACAAGCAAAAAGCTGATATGCTCTCATCAATGATCTCGTCAACGATCTCAATATCACGTCGCAGGGATGACTATAGATAGCGAAAACAACCAGTCATACACGTATTTAAGCTTATCAAATGTGAGCCTGGACGCATAGAGATGGGCTAGTTCCATCTCCGCTCTAATTCCGGGAGACAATGCCGAACCTTCACTCGCCAAACAATAAAAACAACCAAACATCGTTAATCGCCCAATTTCATGTTCCCGAACAGGCTCTAAGTGTATGCTATGATGCAGAACATTGGAATAGTAGTGTAAGCGGACCAGTCCTGCCTTTCCATCTCTACGTCGTCATTCCTGTCTACGTCATATCCAGTGTGCCTGCTAGCATGCCTTCCAACATTCCTTTCTCTTGTACAGTATATACAGGATCTCTTGTATTGAAGAGGATCATCTTCTTCCTTGTCCTTTGTCTTGTCGCTACGCCTTATACATCACTCGTTCACACTCCGGCTTGTCCGATTTCAGTGTAGTCGCCTCACGGCGACTTCCAAGTAGATGTGGTGGACATACAGTCTGATAAGGTGATCCATGCATCACTTAGACAGTCTTATCTCTAGCCATTTTGGTTCCTGTTACCTTTAATCATTGATCTAGTTACTGTGACTAGTATCTGGAAAAGGTGCGCGCTCGACCGAAAAGTTGTACGAGCTGCAACATCAAAGTTGCAATTATTGTGCAATCCCATAAAAGTGACCGTGTGAACGCAAATCGCCATAGTGTGTGGCTTTGCCGGTGCCTGCCGGTGCTAGTTATGGTGGTGGCAGCTGTTCGGCTACAGCGTCTCCAGACACTGCCCCTGCATCTCCCTGTCACAACGTTTCGAGGCATAACAGACTGCTAGACACCAAAAACACCGGATGCGCTAAGACTCTAACCGGGACTCTAGGATCAAATTACGTCTCGCTAAAGAAAAAGCTAATCTCTGTCAACATGAGACTGCTAGACTTCCACTCTTCCGTTATGGTTTCTCGTGTTCCCGAGCTTCTGACGAATTTATCGGGTACTACTCACGGTATCGTAGCCATTGCTGCTATCGTTTTCCTCATATTGAGGTCAAGGCGGCCGAAGGTAACTTGCAATCAGACATATCAATCCTTGCTGATTCAACTCGCCAGCTCGATGCAATTCCAACGGTTGGATCGAACAGCTGGCTTCAATCCGTGTGGGCTGGGTTGACGTATTATCAAAATGCTTCCTCTGTCGTGCAGGAAGGGTGGGACAAGGTGAAGTTCAACGCTCTAACCCGTCTTACCATATTCAAATCCACGTGTGGTGCAGCACAAGTCTAATCCTTTCAAAGTTGCACAATTCTTCCGCTGGAACGTCGTCATAACCGATCAGGGCGCCGTAGAAGAAGTGCTAAGAGCTCCCGAGGATACATTTTCCGCTTGGGAAGCTAGAAACGATGTTGGTAGCTTCCTGTTCTTCGTTGAATGAACGCTGAAATACTGTTGGCAGGTTACAGGCTTAAACTACACATTCCCACAAGAGATGCATGAGAACAAGTATCATATCGCCATCATGCGCTCACAGCTTACTCAAAAGATTGGGGAATTACATCCCGTTATGAGAGACGAGCTGGTGGCAGCTTTTGACGAGGTTCTAGACCTCGAATGCAATGGTGAGCAGGGCTCTGAGGGTGATTCTGTGCATTGACCTTTTGGAACGGCAAGAGTGGAAACCCATAACTGCACTGAATGCTGCAGAGAAAATCGTCTGCAGAACAAACAACAGATTGTTCGTCGGTTTGCCGCTGTGTACGTTCCACCATCTGTTCGTGCCTTGCCTGTACATTTCACTGTTCGTCACTTTAGGTCGCCACCCTGACTGGATTGATCTGAACATCTATTTCACAATTGACTCCTTCAAGACGGGGGCTTTGATTGGGTTGTGCCCTGTGTTTTTGAGACCGTAAGTTCGCCAGACGGCCTATTCAGGAATTGATCGCAAATCTATTTTAGTCTGGCTGCCTTTCTATTCTCTGGAACTAAGCGGCAAACCAGGCGTTGTATGAAGCACCTTGATCCGATCATCGAAGAAAGACTTAGGAACCTCAATGAACATGGGAAGGAAATGCCCGTTCGTTTCCTCCTCTTTTTCCCCTTCGACGTGATTATGATAAACTTTATCAGAACGATTTTCTATCGTGGCTAATACAGGAAGCGAAGGGCGTGAGATCAACGATAGAATCCTTGTCGATTCGCATACTGGGTGTCAACTTTGCTAGTATTGAAGTGAGTGGAGGCTAGCACCTGGTGACCGACACATTGGCTAATCCAGTCGTACCAGACAACTGTCGTAGTAAGTCTGCATCAGAGCGACATGCTTCAAACTGTTCAGACTTCAAATGTGCTACACATGTAGACCTTCACACACGCACTTTTCTACCTTGCGGAGAATCCCCAGTATATCGAGCCACTTCGAGAGGAAGTGGATGCGATCGTCGAAGAGGAAGGATGGACCAAGACTGCAGTGGCAAGAATGCATAAAATCGACAGCTTCTTGAAAGAGTCTCAGCGTATGACCAGCCCTTTTCGTGCGTGTATCTAGAGAGCCGCCGCCAACCTTTCTAATAGTTGTTTCAGTGCATCTGGAGCGCAAGGCAATGAAAGATTGTACGCTTTCAGATGGCACGTTCATACCAAAAGGAACGCTAGTCAGCATTGCGACTCGCGCCATACACCGTGACGACAAGATTTTTGAGAACCCGGACAAGTTTGAGCCGTTTCGGTTCGTGGACAATGAGAACGGAGAAAGTTCGAAGCGTCGGTTTGGCTCAGTCGGGATAGACTCTCTGTCTTTTGGGTATGGTAGAAACGCATGGTATGCTCTTCCCCCCCTTCTACTTTCATGAATATTAATGGCATCGTGTGAACAGTCCTGGACGTTTCTTTGCTACAAACGTGCTGAAATCGATGATGGCGCATGTGATCACCACATACGATATCAAGTTGGGTGATGATGTGGCAAGCCCGCATAGTCTATACATTGGCACCTTCGACATACCCAATCCTCAAAGGCACGTCCTATTCAGGAGGCGCATTGATCGCGACCAAGTGTGTATGGCCCAATCGGACTAGTACAAGTGTTCTTTTTTTCCCCATGAATACTATGCGACCACGATCTTTCTGTACTGTACATACCATTGTAGGACTAAAGCACGCTACATCAGCTATAGGTAATTATGTCAACCACTATGAATGCAGCAATCTGAACAAAGATCTCACCTCAGTTCCAGTGAAAAGTGGTTGTTGGTTGTATATGTTGAGAATATGGTATTCATGTTTCACATTTCGCTTACATAACCATATTCTAGAGTGTTCTATGATTAGTCATAAGTCCTGACTATCAGGCACTATTGACACTCGACACATTACATAGGTCTTACTCATTGTAGACAAGAGCTCATTATGCCATTGGATAAGATAAGAGCACTTATTGCTATTGGCTTTTATTCATGGTCTTATCTGTTCATACCTTACTATATTAGTAAGAGACCACCACAAGTATGTACAGAGCCTTGTAGTGTATATAGTTGCAGCACAAATACCCTGTACATTAAGCTAGATCTCCCCTGTATCTTTTGTACCTTGTGTCAATTGATTCTCTAGTTTCTCCAATATCCTACTCAGCAGTTTGTTTGGATGACTATGGTTCACCAACTCTATGATACAAGTCCTCTGGCTCAGGAGGCATTGATACCTTCAGCTCAAAGGCCTATAATCCAGATTTCTTTCAAGGGCTATGCTTGTCCTTATCTGGGCCAAGCATAACAAAAGATCTGGCTTCTATTTGATAGTGCCACCATTATAGTAAGTGCCCACTCCCCTTCACCATTTCTAACCAGACCCCTTGTTCATTCCCAGCCTCTTTAGTACCTACAAGAGACAATGAGCTTCTACCTCTCCTACCCTACCAGACAAAGCTACAGATAATAAGGTTCTCTCTGCACATGAAGACCTCAACTTAGAACCCTCTGATGAAGAAATGACCACCCTTAGTTGGCAACTCTCTGAGTTACCTTCTCTCTCCAACACTCATCCTAGAACCCCATCCTCCATCCTAGTTCTCCCTTTACTGACTCACTCTCCTTCCCTAAAACAAGCTAAGATATCACACTCTTCTTTCTTGAAACCTGTTGAGCTTTGTCTCAACACTCCAGAAGAATATGATGGCAGTCCCCATACTGCCACCAATTGGCTCAGCAATGTACAAATGTATCTGTTGGAAATCCAAGTGCGCGCGCAGTCATGACTGGCACCAGACTGACCAGATCACCGGAGCGCTGATGCGCCATCATGCCACCATCGTGTGCTAACACCATATCATATGGGTGATGTTCGTAGCATTCTTGCATATGTCTTTCATCAGTATTCCAGTGCCTACAATCTTTAGCATGTGTTTTAGCTAGTACAGCTTTTGTGTAGTATATAAGAGTTTCTGTTCATACTAGAACACCTCAGTCCGTTGCATCACACACATGACTGAGGTGAGTTGATATCTTCCATTCTATCTAGCTTATGCTTACTTGTATGTAGACTATCTCTTTAGGTGAATATATTAAGTCCGTTGCATCATGTACATGACTGAGACTATCTCTTTAGTTGCACACTCCCCAATCGGTACCTGTATTCCCACAGTACCTTCTAGTCAACAAAGAGATTTACAAGAATAATGATATGAGGGTGGTGTTTGGCCTCTCCTATATGAAGAAGGAACACACTGAGACTTGGGCCACTGTTTTTCAAAACAAGGCCCTAGATGCTCTGACCTTCAGGTCATTTACAGATTTTATCACTGTGTTCAAGCAGGATTTTGAACACTTTTATCTGAAACACCAAGCCCTAGGATGGTTAACTACATACTGTGTTCAAAAGAATGATAACCTGACAAACTACATCAATCAGTTCAAAATGAAGGCTGTCTAAGCTGAACTAAATGAAATCTCTAACTCAGCAGTACTGATTTCATATTTTGCTGCTGGAATTCCCCCTTCTCTAATGCAATGGATCCAATCCATGGATACTATTCCAATGAAGATCACTGAATGGTATGCCAAAGCTGTTCATTTTAAGACCCAATGGGATCTTGCTGACCAAATTGAGAAACTGCACTCCTGCTCTTCCATCACTCCCTATACCCCTCCCTACTGATACACCACCTCTTCCTCTACTCTATATGATCCAAATGCCATGGATGTGAATAGGTTAACATTTGAACAAGGTGCAGAATACACGCAACATGGCCTGTGCTTTAATTGCCATCAACAAGGCCATCTATCAAAAGAATGCCCTAGCCACAAAAGGTACACCAAGAAGAAAGAAGTATGGAAGGTAGAAGCCAAAGAAAAGAAGGAGAATGGTGGAGAGGATGCTGAAGAAGAAACAGTAGGCATGCTTTCAGCCTGCCTCTTTATGCAAAAGGATTTTTAGATGGGAGGCCTGGATTGATGTCAGTTCCCTTCATTTCAAAAGTTACTGGTCACCCTGTATTTGTAGCCAAAAGATGATCAAAATCTTTGAGATTACCTGTTCAACTTGTCATGGCACAAGGAACTTTGAAAATTATCAACACCTCTGCTCTCATAGATTAAGGAGCAGAGATTTTCTACATAGACCATCATTTTGCTCAAAAGCATCAGATT
This sequence comes from Xerocomus potaroensis, assembly GCA_038088895.1. Lineage (NCBI taxonomy): Eukaryota > Fungi > Basidiomycota > Agaricomycetes > Boletales > Boletaceae > Xerocomus > Xerocomus potaroensis. The sequence continues at coordinate 3,233 of JBBPJT010000404.1, read as the reverse complement.
ACCCTCAAGTGACTAGCTTGCCCCATTATTGCTAGTAATGCAGACCAATCACACAACACCACAGTGCAATTCTCCACTACCTTGTATATGAAAATAGAAGAACAGATGCAGAAGGTCCTATTCTATGTCATGAACTGTGGCAAGGAAAGTGTGATTCTAGGTGCACTGTGGCTGAAGTGTACCAACCCCATCATCAATTGGAAGAAAAAGACCATCACTCTTGACAAATCCCTAGACAAATCTCTAGATCTACTATACTTATATCCCCAATGATACCTCTCTTCAATGGGAAATTGTTGTCCAATCCCACAACCATGCTGTTGCTGGTCATCCATATGTCCTTGAAATCTGCCAAATGGTTTCCTCCAAATTTTGGTGGTGTGGTCTTGCTGTCTTTGTTTGTAACTATGTTGAGAGCTATGCTACCTATTAGCAGAACAAGACTAATACTCACTATTATGTTTTATTCCCCAGTAGCCCCTTTTTTTCTTTCACCTTTCCCTGATCTTTCTTGTTTCAGTCATATGATAACTTTCCCATTGTCTTGACTTATTTTCCCATGACTGGATGCTATTTCTGTTTCAGGCCTTCACTTCTTGAATGCCTCATGTTCCTTCCATTTCCCTTGATTGATGGTTGCATAGTTACCTTTGACTATGATTTGACTTGACTCATGATGAGTCACTCTGCAGCAGACACAGCTTGGTCTGTGTGCCATCTAGATACCTATATAGATCATAGCGTGATGTACTTGTATGATAAGTAGTTTCTCCTTTGTATCTTGTGACATACTTGTCAATAGATCCTCTGGTTTCTCTGACACTTGCCTTGCAATCTGTTTGGATGTTCTACTTCACTAATTCAGATATAAGTCCTTTGGCTTGCAAGGCAACAATACCTTTAGCATGAAGGCTACAATTCAGAACCCTTTCAAAGGCTATGCTTGTCTCTACCCAGGCCAAGCATAATAAAAGAAACTACTTCTTCTAGATAGTGCCACCATCGTTGTGTGTGCTCCCCTCCCCTCACCATTGCCCACTGAAACCCTAGAAACTTCCCTTACCTCTTCACTGCCTATCGAGGCCAGCACACTCTGATCTCTCCCATCCCAGAAGAAGAAGCCACAAATACTGAGACTTAAACCAATGAAGATCTCAACTTAGATCCCCCTGACCAGACAATGGTTGCTCTAAGCCAATCATTTTCTCAGATATCTTTGCCATCCACTGCTCTTCCCCCTTCCTCAGTACTACCCTTTCCCTGTTACAGTTTTCCACAAACAGTTTTCATCTGACTAATACATTTGACTTCTTTTCATTTCTGTACCATACTTCTTTCCATTTCCATACCATACTTCTTTTCATTTCCATACTATTGGATGCTATCTCTCTTCTAGGATTACCTTGTGGTATCCTCGTGTCCCCAATACTTCCATGGCTATGTCTTGGCATTCCCCATAGTGTTGTCCTTTTCTATTTAGAAGGCATAGCTTGGTCCATTCGCCAGTTGGCATAGGATAAAGACACAGTGCATGTATTTGTAAGACTAAGCTAGTTCTATGCAATCTCAGTGTAGTTCCTAGTCCTTCCTATGCCATCTTCTAAGGTCTCTGGGTTGCTCTAGTGACTAGAAGGTTCCTACAAGCATAACAAAAGAACTAGCTTCTCATTGCTGAGATGCTATTTATGCTCCAGCCATTCCTCCCTGATACTGCTTTCGTGCTCCAACCCCCTCTTCTCCCCTCCCTCCATCCAATTCCAAGGAAGAAGGGTCCTCTATTGCCCTCTCCCCCACTCAATCAACATATCACCTTCCCCCTTCTGCTCCCCCTTCCCCACCAGCCCTAACACCTCTCACACTCCCCCCTCCATTACCCTTTCCCCAACTCCTCCCACCCCCTCCTCTTCCAGCCATGAATGTACCAGCCAGTCCTCCTGAATGAAAGGTGGGAATGCCCTCTGATTTCACTGGGGAAACATCCAAAGCAGTCAGCTGGGGCATGGCCATGACTGCCTACTTCATGTTGAACCCTACCATCTACATTACTGATGGAGATAAGATACTCGCTGCCCTGAGCAAATTCACCAAAGGACGAGGGGTTCCCTTCACCGAGAAATGGTATACCAGATTAAACAATCCAGCTCTCCTCCCTGTGCAACTCACATATGATGTCTTCATGGAAGACTTTGGGAAAACCTTCTATCCATATAATTTTAAGGAAGAAGCTAGACAAAAAATGCTGAACATGCAGCAGAATGTGAAAGATAAGAAAGAGGGATTTCAGAACTACCTGGCCAACTTCCAATTGCATGCTGCCCAGTCAGGAGTAACCAATGACTCCACGTTAATTGATGCCTTTGCAGGAGGGCTTGACCCTCAGATAGCCCAGATGATCCTTTCTATGAGAATGCTACCAGCCACCCTCAATGAATGGGTAACTGGTGCAGCAAAATTCCATGCTCAACAACAGCATATTTGAGCATTACAAACTGGAGGGTCACTTAGTAGCAGCCTAGGAAGGGCAAGGGATCCTAATGCAATGGATGTTGACGCTGTGTTCCTCTCTCCTGCTAATCATGCCAAACACCTTCATGAAAATAGGTGTTTTATTTGCCATCATATCAGATGCCGATCCAGCAACCACTTTGGATGGTCACCACCCCAATGACCAAGAAGGGACGAAACCTCCCATCCAGTAAACTCCCATCCTACTTCTACCAACCCTTTTCACCAATGCCTTGCTTCCACAATGAGTGAAGGACAGAATGGCACATGGCAAAACATTCGAACCGCCACCACCAATAGGTTAGATCAGTATATCACTACTCTAGTAGTGCAAGGAACAACCCCAGATCAGATCCACCAAGTATTACAGGCATGTTATGCTGATAGTGGGACATCTGGTGAAGAAATTGTTATGCTTGTTGCGGAGAGTGACAACGTCAAAGTATCTTCTAGTTATTGGAGCAACCCAATGACCTTAGAAGAGGACCTGGAAGGACTAGGAACTACAACTATGATTGTGCAGAACTAGCTTAAAGTTACAATACATGCGCTTTCGGTATTTATCCTATCCAGATACGCGAATGGACCAAGCTATACACTACCTGTTATGAATCCTTAAGATCACCCCTAAGTCCTTGGATCATCCTTTCTGATCCTCTAGAAGTCACTTTCGCTCTAAGGTACTTTTATCTAATCTTATCTATAGGGGGGACCAAAACCCAAAATCT
>JBBPJT010000403.1:0-25383 GCA_038088895.1 Xerocomus potaroensis | reverse complement strand
AAGGTGACGATGGCTATGGATACCTCCAGAGTGGCAAGTTCCATCAGAACGGGCTTCCCCCCGGCCCTGAGGGCGCAACGCCGCACCGACTCCCCGGGCCTGAGCAACGCAGACCCGACACCATCATCAAGGTCACTTCTCCTGAAGGAGAGCGGGAGCACCCATCGTCTACCTCGCCCCCCATCGAGATCACGCGTCGGCCGTCTATCTCGGCCACGAGCAGTCGTCCAGAGGGGCTCCATGGTACATATTCGCTCGGTGGGCACAGTCGGAGTGCATCAGGCTCTCAGACACCAGCCAAGGGCACGCCACCTGTGCGCCCCCAAGCTATTCCTGAACGGTCGTCTACCACGCGAGCTGTAGAGTCGCGGACCGTTTCCCGGCTGTGGTCGTATGGGAACAGCAACCCGCCGGTCGTAGAAGGACAAACGTCCTCGAGAGGTGGTGACAAGTCGTGAACACGTCACATTGATTCTTGACGCGCCTGCATTCATTTATCGGTCTTTTATAGATCATTGATGCTGGACAGTTTGAACTTGATCCTATTATACACATTCAGACACGGTGCTGTTTACTGCAGAATAGCATTCTTTCAAGGACTATGTATCTCTGAATTATGGTTCGTTTTCTTGTGTCGCTTGCTTTCGTATTTCGCGCATACCACACCCTTTGTCCTACAGGAAGGTTCACACATTCATTCATCCATTTTTTTTTTCCGTTTCGATTTCGTGCTTCCCTTTGTTCGGGCGGTATCGCCTCTTTCCTTTTTTTTTTCTTTTCCATATGTGCTTATAGGAGGTGTATTATCATAGAGAGCTTGCTTGCATTCACTACGTATGGCGTTTTTTTGGCGAGCAACGAATGCCCGCCAATTTTTTTTTTTTTTGCTGGTTCATGATGATCGACGTGGCGCAGTGTGGAAATGAATGGCCATGGTCAGATCTCAGCGATGTTGTCAACCGCATCGCCTGCTCAGTTTCACAGTGTGAAGTTGAGAAGTTGAGAGGCAGTTCGAGCGTGGAGCTGTGTTTTCATTATCCGTGAGATTTTCTCCTTCTCCATGTTTCGTCGTGCGCTGTGCAGAACGTATGCAACGCGTCGTCCAGAAAAACCGCCAGCACGTTTTCCGGACCCGCTCGTGAACAGCCCCAGCGCGGTCGTCACCTCGCTCGAGGCCGACAAGCTTACATTCATCCAACGACCTCCCCCATCCGCACCATCCCCCTTCTCGACCACGCTCGACCCGGCCTCTCCTCTCCTCCGGCCGGCCACGGAGGCTAGCGGTCGACTGCCCCCACTGCTGCGACCATCCGAGTACAGACCACAGCCAGAGCATCTGTCGAAAGAGGATGTTGAAAAGTTGCGCGCACTCAGACGGTCCGACCCTGGCCTCTACAGCTGCACCAAGCTCGCCAAGATGTTCAACTGCACGCCGAGCTTTGTCTCTCAGGTCGCCGCTCTCCCGCGGTCTCTTCGAAGGGCGTTTGGAAGGAAGCAGCAGGACAAGGTGGAGGCGGTGAAGGCGGGCTGGGGCGAGCGAAAGGCGACAGTGAGAGCGATTAGAGAAAAGCGCCGGCAGTTTTGGTAGACGTTCGTGTTCACCTTTTGCGCTGACGGGTCCAGTCGGGACCGCTGAACCGATTCATTCCTTCGTTTCGGGCGGTGATGAATGGCGCCCTGTCCTACTCTTTAACCGACTTTTTCCTTGTACCTTTTCTTCTTCTTCATCCCATCTTATGCTAGTTGTCCCCGCCGTTCGTGCTGCCAGTCGTATACACCACAGATTTTTTCATGCCATGTCTGTTGCTCGATTTCCGCCTCACCTTGCCAACACAGATCACCGTCAACGCTGTCTCGAACAGCTCCGCTCAAAGTCCCTCTCCCTCGAGAAATACATCTACCTCAATGGCCTCAAGGACCGCAACTCGAACCTGTTCTATGACATCTTGCTTGGAAACATGTTGGTGCGCAGCCACAATCCGCTTTCCAGTCCTCTGTCCATCTTGATCGCCAGGAAATAATACCCATCTTGTACACGCCCACGGTCAGCGGATACGCTCGTGCAGAGATAGTCGTGTGACATGCTCCACAGGTCGGCGAAGCATGCATCAATTATTCCCACATTTGGCGTCGTCCAGAGGGTCTCTACATCTCGGTTGAAGACAAGGGCCACATCCGGGACGTGCTCGCTTCGTGGCCGAGCGTCCCCGACAGCCGCATCGCCGTCGTGACGGACGGTGAGTCGTTTTATATCACATGGACCTCCTACCGTCGTGTTCAGCAATGTCGGCCTAGGCTCTCGCATCCTCGGTCTCGGCGATCTCGGTGCCAACGGTCTACCGATTAGCATTGGAAAACTGTACGTGTCTTATCTTCGTCGTCGTGCCGCGCAGGACGTTCGAGCTAGCGGCGCACAGGGACCTCTATATCGCTGGCGCAGGCATCAAGCCCACTTCGACAGTGCGTCGCTGTGCTCCCGCACTGGGTCGTCGTTATTGATTGTGATCGTCCAGGTGCCCATCTGTCTTGATCTCGGCACCAATACCCAGCGTTACCTCGACGATCCACTCTACATTGGCGTGCGCCGTCCCAGACCGGTCGGTCCAGAGGCGAGTCCGAGTGCGCACGCAGCCCGGTGGTGGTGCTGACACACGACACAGATGGACGCATTCATGGACGAGTTCATGCAAGCAGTCAAGGACGTCTTCCCAAATTTGCTCGTTCAGTTTGAAGACTTCTCGACGGACAATGCGTTTCGGTACCTCGACAGGTACCGTCATCAATACCGCGTGTTCAACGATGATGTAGGTTTCCCACTACCGCTTGTTTTTTTTTTCTCATCATTTTTTTCCGGGTACCGATTGATCTCGTCAAAACAGATCCAAGGTACAGGGTCAGTCATCTTGTCCGGTTTCATCAATGCTGCCCGTCTTTCCTCGGATGCCTCGGGAAGGGCGTTGTCGGACCACAGATTGCTCTTCTTTGGTGCAGGTTCTGCAGGCATCGGCGTGGCCAAGCAGCTCCGCTCGTTCTTCACGTCTCTCGGGCTGACCCCCGAAGAGGCAAAGTCGCGCATTTACGTGAGTGGATCAAGTGACGAGAGCGTTCTCGTTCGCAGGGCTAAATCGGTGATCATGTCAGACCATCGACTCCAAGGGGCTCATCACGGCTGGCCGCAAGGGCCTTCAGGAACACAAAAAGTGTACGCGGTCGTCTTGCTACGTGGGACAGGGTAACGCCTGACTGACGCTATCAATCAGTCTTTGCGCGCACCGACTATGATGGTCCACAGCTCACCAACCTGGTTGATATCATCAACTTTGTCAAACCCACCGCATTGCTCGGTCTGAGTACGATCAAGGTACGACATTCATGGGACTTTTGATGGGCACGTTGTGCTCATGCGCTTTCAGAACGCATTCACCCGGGACGTCGTCAGAGCCATGTGTGCTCTCAACGAGCGACCGATCATCTTCCCGCTTTCTAACCCGGTGCATCTCAGCGAAGTTGACTACCCGGACGCAGTCGCATGGTACGTCCTTGCATGTTCTCTCTGGCACATCGCATCGCTCAGCCTCCCCGTGTTTTCCAGGACGGACGGAAGGGTCATTTATGCCTCTGGCAGCCCATATGAATCCGTGACGCACAATGGGGTACAGTACGAGCCGGGACAGGGTAATAATATGTACATCTTCCCCGGTATCGGCCTCGGATCCATCCTCTCCAAGACGCGCCATATCTCAGATGCCATGATCGAGCAAGCAGCGTTCGCTCTCGCTTCGTCTTTGGACGCCGACGAACGCGCCGCAGGGCTGGTGTATCCACGCCTCACCCGCATTCGGGATCTCAGCGCGCGCATCGCGCTAGCTGTCATCCGGCAGGCGCAAAAAGAGGTGCGTGGTTAGCTGAGAGGATGTTGATGAGCGTGGAACGTGACGCGCCCTCCTTTGACAGGGACTAGACACGAACCGCTATCTTCGCACTCTTCCGGACGACGACTTGCTCGGACTTATTCAGGACAAAATGTGGTACCCACCGACGATCCAGTTGTTGTCCGTTCACAATGCCAATCTCTAACAGGTGAGGTAGCGACTGAATGTAAAAAGGTGGAATTAGGATTGGTCGTCCGAGGTTTTGTCGCGTGTATCTAGAAGAGTATAACTGCGTGTGTTAAAAATAAATAAATCCCTTAAGCGTCAATCACTGCGTCCAGCGAACCTGGCCAGTCGTCGTCGGGATTCGCCTTCCAGACAGCAATGTTAAACCGATGGTTGACACCTTGGAGGGCAGGTACACAGGCGATACCACCGCAACCGCCCGTTTTCGGCATGGGTACGGGATAAAATACTTCCTTGACGCGCGAGTGAAGCAGCGCCATCGTACACATCAGACAGGGCTCGTGCGTGACAAAGACAGAGAGCCCCGTCAGCAGATAATGCGCGCCATTCTCGTTCCCATCCTGCGCCGTCACCGTCGACTGGCGAGCGCGGTCGTCGGCGACCTGTCGGATGATGTCGAGGACGGCGTGCCGAAGGGGATGACCCGTCGACACACGCGTGTCGTGTGCGAAAAACGGTCGAGACACCGTCGTGGGCTGTGTATCCCCCGACAGAGGCACCGGAACGTGTGCGACAATGGGCATCTAAAAATCAACCCCATCGATATAAGCCATCTAGCTGCGGTGCGGTCGCCGTCTGAATCGGACACAGACCTCGTTGGTGCGCTCGTCGTTCTGACTGAGTGCGGCGGATGCGCTTTTGAGATGGTTCATGGCATCGGACGCCCATTGGACTTTGGCCTGCGTCCAAGGCTCGGGCTCCCACTTTCGTCTTGGGCAAAAGGCGGTCGGCCAGTAGGCGCTCTTGAGTGAGAGGGAGGTTGACGTGCGTGCCGGGTTGGATGGGACCGGGAGCCGATACACCGGTCCCAGTGGGGGCGAGGTGGGTAGTGGTGGCGGGGTTGGGGAAGAGGTGAGGAGAAGGGTAGCAAGGGAACCCTGTCTACGGATGCGTTTGAGGTGTGAGAGTGTGTCCGTGTCCAGTCCAGATTGCTTGAGCCATCTGAAAGAGAGGCACGCGTGAGGATGATAAAAAAGAGGGGCGAGGGAACGTGGCTAAACCTCAACATCGATGCGATGTGCTTTGGATCGGGTATGTCTACGACCCACGCTTGAACTGTATCGGGTTGGTAAGTGTGCAGAGGGGCAGCGGACGATCAATACCGAGCTCGATATCCGCCAGTCGTTCCTCCTCCTTGTCGAGGCCGAGTTTTACCCAGGTGAATGGTAGGTCCGCCTCTTGGACAATGTCGTCCATATCGGTGCGCTGATTCGCAGTCGTGCTTGGGTCGTCCATGATGCCCGCTAGGCCACCCCAAGGACCGGTCGTGTCGTTCGGCTCCGAGTGCTGGCGCGGTGGACCGTCGACGGGGTCAAACCAAAGGTGGTGGCCGTAAAAGATGCAGAGTTCTTCGTCGGGCTGGATCGCGCGCGTAGAGGTAAACACGATGCATTCCCGTGCGGAATCCACTGAAAAAGACACGTTTGGATGTTCGGCGTGATTGAACAACGAGCCTGTGTTTGGAGATGAACACCGGGGAGGTCAAAGGGAATGTGTACGAACCGAGACCGAGTGCAAGTGCCATCCGACCGTCTCTGCAGTTGAAAGTGTAGAGATCAAGGAGGGTGTGTTTTCCGTGTTCATCGTATTCTTGTCTGCTGAAGAGCAGGACGGGGCTGATTTCGATCACAGTCTGGGGTGGGATGGGATGGGTAGCTGAGAACGGGTCGGTGGTAGAGAAGAAAGCGAGAACGCGTATGTACCGAATACACCGCGACCTTTGCCTTGTATGACCTTGAGATGAGTCTGTGTCGGGTTCAAGATCCAGTCCGCAGTGGATGGCATCGCTTCAAAATGTTACCAAAACCATCCGCGAGACCGCTGCCAAACTTGCTGCTCGCCGCGCTCGTCCCGGTCGCAGCCTGGTTCGTCGTTCGTCCTCTTCTACATCCACTACCACCGCTCCCCGTCTTGTTCGTTTCGGTCGGGTTCTCCATAGTCGCGTTTCTCACAGCGCTTTACTTGGTACCCGCCCTTGGGCCCACATTTATCCGCGCGAATCTCAAGGGAAAGGACCTCTTAAAGGTCTATTCAGACCCCATGTGAGCTTTCATGTGAACCAAGCCCTCTCTCTGCTTTGCTGAGCTTGTACAGACCAGAGAGCCAGGGACTCGTCTGTGCCTCCATATACATCCTCTTGCTGATTCTCTTCATCCCATTCCCGTTCTCTGACACGGTCGGAAGCCTTCCAAACAGCCGCAAGACACTTGAAGGACTCCAGGGCGTGGCCTCTCTCCATCATGAGGTGAGACTCTGCACTCTGCTCTCGTACACGTCATACGATTGCCATCTGTAGTTGTCAGTATACCTCTCCGCGTTGCTGTCCCTGTTGATGGCGACTATGCTGGGCTTTCTGGACGACGTGTTTGACATTCGATGGAGACATAAATTACCGATACCCATCATCGCTGCTATCCCCATGCTCATGGTGTACTACGCTGAAGGCGGAAACACCCATGTGGTAGTACCCATTCCCCTCCGGCCTTTCTTTGGTGTGCTGGTCAACCTTGGTTCGTGGGTGGGGACTGTCATGGCGCGCCACGTCACTGACGCTGTGTCCAGGGCCGTTGTACTACGTGTACATGTCACTCCTCTCGACATTCACCACCAACAGTATCAACATTCTCGCTGGCATCAACGGTTCCGAAGTCAGCCAGGCAGTCATCATCGCCATGTCGGTCATCCTGAACGATCTCTTGTATCTCCCTTGGCCCGTTGATTTCAAAATACCCCTTCATCTTCTCGGTAGCCAAGCCGAGGTAGAGGTAGGAGGTGCTTGGCATGCGGGGATGTCGTATGGCAGTAGTGAATTAGTAGGCAGGCATTTGTTCAGCTTGTACTTTATGCTCCCTTTGCTCGGTGTCTGTCTGGGATTCATGTACCACAATTGGTGGGTCTTCATCTTCTTCCTGCCCCGTATTCGTTGGTGAGTGTCTGATGGACAGGTATCCTGCTCGTGCGTTCCCCGGGGACACGCTTTGTTATGTCACTGGCATGGCATTTTCGGTTGTGGGGATACAAGCACACTTTTCAAAGACGCTGTTGCTCTTCTTTTTGCCCCAAATATTCAACTTTATCCTGTCATGCCCACAGCTGTTTGGACTGGTTCCGTGCCCAAGACATCGCGTCCCGAGGTTTGCCTCGATAGTCTATTCGAGGGAGACACGTGCTTATCTCTTGGTCCGCAGGTTTGATCCTGATACGAATCTGTTGCATCCGTCGAAAGCACAGTTCCTAAAGCCACCCTCCGGGTTGGCGACGTTGGTCCTGCGCATCTTTTCAACGTTTGGCCTTACAGATCTTACGCGCCATCCGGGGAACGGCCAGATCCTTGAAGCGACGAACTTGACTATTTTAAATTTCCTGCTTGTGCGGTTTGGACCGATGACCGAGACACGGTTAGTGCAGGTGTTGATGGTGACGCAGGTGAGTGTTTTGAATTAAGGTGATCAGTTTGAAAGTCATGGGGTAATTAGGTTGCTGGGAGTGTATTGGCATTTGTGGTGCGGTATGGACTTGCTGGACTTGTTTACGATGGTGATCGGAGGTAGTAAAACGATGTGGAGTTAGATCGCAGATAATCAGATGGCTCTTGGTCAGAATCACGTGCAGACTGGTCTCAAAAACTACTAAGCTAGACACGTTTAATAAAATGACTCCTTATTTTTGCGGTCGCTAGTTCCCCGTTAACGATGCCCTCAGAACGTACAGCTTTTCTCGCCGAAGTCGACCAAGTCGACCAGTGGTTCAAGGCAAGTCGCCCCTATCCCATCATCCTGCACCCCCTTCACATCCCCGGACAGAGCCCGCGCTTCGCACGCGTGAAACGGCCATACACCGCTGAACAGGTCGTCTCAAAGAGAGGAACGCTCCCCATCAAATATCCGTCCGACATTCAGGGAAAGAAGCTCTTTGCGCTCCTTTCCGAACATGCCAAGAACCGCACACCGTCCCACACCTACGGCGCGTAAGTGCTTTGCCCCACAAAATGCGATCGTCACCCCCCTTCCATGTCAAAAACAGACTCGACCCGGTCCAGGTCACCCAGATGGCAAAGTACCTCGAGACAGTCTATGTCTCCGGATGGCAGTCCTCCTCAACGGCGTCAACCACCAACGAACCCGGTCCCGACCTTGCCGGTGAGTCGCACACAACCTACCTGGGCACGACCGACGCGTCTGATGTCGCGAACCGCCAGACTACCCTTCAAACACCGTCCCGAATAAGGTCGAACACCTCTTTATGGCACAATTGTTCCATGATCGGAAGCAGCGCGAAGCACGGTCGCGCATGACGGACGCCGAGCTCGCAGCGGCGCCTTACATCGACTACCTCCGCCCTCTAGTCGCCGACGCCGATACCGGCCATGGCGGTCTCACCGCAGTCATGAAACTCGCCAAGATGTTTGTCGAGAGAGGCGCCGCAGGCATCCATATCGAAGATCAAGCGCCCGGGACCAAAAAGTGTGGTCACATGGCCGGCAAGGTACTCGTCCCGGTCGCGGAACACATCAACCGCCTTGTCGCGATTCGGCTCCAGTTTGACATCATGGGCGTCGAGAACATCATCGTCGCACGCACAGATTCGGAGGCAGCGACGCTCATCACATCCAATATCGACGTTCGAGATCACCCATTCATCCTTGGCTCGACCAATCCGTCGTTGCCACCGCTCGTCAGCGTCATGCTCGATGCCGAGGCAGCGGGCAAGTCGGGCGAAGAATTACAGGCCGTGGAAGACGCCTGGGTCGCTTCTGCCAACCTGAAACTCTTCTCAGAGACCCTGGCAAATGCTCTTGTCTCGCAGGGCGCGCCACGACACACCGTACAGCGGTTCCTAGATTGTATCACCCACGCGTCATACCCACAAGCGGTCTCCCTCGCCCAAAAGGAGTTTGGATTGCAGATCGTCCCTTATTGGGACTGGGACACGCCAAGAACCCGCGAGGGGTACTACCGGTACCAAGGTGGTACCAAATGCGCAATCATGCGCTCTATCGAGTACGCGCCGTATGCAGACATGCTGTGGATGGAGACAAAAAAACCCATCCTTGCGCAGGCACAGGGGTTTGCGGACGGCGTACATGCTGTGCGTCCGGGCCATTGGCTTGCATACAATCTTAGCCCTTCCTTCAACTGGGAGGCTGCCGGTCTCGACACAAAAGACATGAAAAACTTTGTCTGGGAACTTGGCAAGCTTGGTTTCTGCTGGCAGTTTATCACGGTAGGTCTTTTGGAAGCGTTGAATGGGCAGGATGATGAACTGACTGGACTTGACACAAGCTCGGGGGGTTGCATTCGAACGCATACATTAGCGATCTTTTCGCAGGTGCGTTCGCAAAGGAGGGCATGAAGGCCTACGTCGAGATTGTGCAGCGCAAGGAGCGAGAGATTGACTGCGATGTGTTGACACATCAAAAGGTTTGTTCTTCGCACATGTCAACTATCCTTGCTCATGCCTTGGCGCAGTGGAGTGGTGGTGATTATGCTGACAGTCTGATCAAGACTGTCACGGGTGGCATCTCGTCCACAGCAGCGATGGGTAAAGGTGTCACAGAGGACCAGTTTAAGTCGAAGCTATGATTTGATGACAAGTGTTAAAATAATCTACGGTCTTTGATTACCTGGTTGCCTGTATCTGTAATTGTATCTCAGGGCAAAAAGCCGAGTTCATTGTTCCTACCTTTTCTGACACCATATCATATTGGAATACATTCAACAGATCTTCATTACTCTCACTTGCAGGCCCTCGAAACAAAGCAGGCAGCACGCCGTCATGAATTTCATGACGCAGTAGCGAAGGCGCCTTTGCTAGCGGTGAGCTCTGCGCCAAGCTTGTATCCCATCACCTTGAACGCGCTGAGTGAGCACTCCATCAGATGTAAGACAAACCCACCTTGTCCCAGTCGATCTTCTGTCTAGTGAGTGGAAGCGCACGTCGGAGGCCCTTGAATGCCTTCTCGCCCATCTCATGGTACGAGTCGTTGAGCGATGTCTGCAATCGACTCTCCTCCACATCTATGAGTGCGAATATCTTGCTCGCCGCAACAGGAGACACAGTCGCGACGGCAGGCGGTATCGGTATTGTAATGTCGTGCGACGTTTCCAGCTGGACCTGTGATATACATGAGCCTCGGCGCACAACGATTGACATGGCACCCACGTTCCCCTGTTCGTAGTAATGAACATTGACAAGAACTTTCCCTATAATTGTCTTTGGCTCTTCAAAGTCGATATCGTATTCGGAGCGCCACCTGCCCGACCTGTGGTCTATGAAATGAGCCGAAGAATGGGAGCGACGACGGTGACGAACCAAAAGTTGGCTGGATTGTACTTGTTGGAGACGATTTGCACCGTATAGCGGCTAGGTGGTTCGGATGCGAAGACGGCGACTACGCCGTCGAAATAGTGTGCGGCAAGGTACGAAAGCGCAGCGGATTCGAGTGCGGCGCTGGGCCCGTTAGTTAGAGATGTCTCGAGAGAGCATCGTGATAGACATACCGGAATGGTTCAGCTGCCGGATTGGGTTCCTCTGGGCGAGGATCGGATGCTTCCTGATATTGTCCAGCGGCGAATGAGCATCGGAGTCAGGAACGTTTTGGATCTGCTTACCAGCCGTATGTGGTCGAATCTAAAAGACGTTTTAGAGCGCGGATCCAAGAATCGTTCATCGTCTTCTTCTCCCGTGCCCCGTATTCGAGCGACGTCGCTGACGATGGTCTGAAAGCACGATGTGATGATGGATAGCGGGCCATGGATGGAATGTTACCTGGTGACCTATGCCTGGCACATCTGCCAGGATAAACTGGGCGAGATTGTATTCTCGGAGAGGAGAAAGGAGGCCGTCTTCGAGGATATCGTCGTTGTTGACGATGACACGCACATCTACGCGTCATTAGAGCGTGTCCAGTGATAATGGAACGAGCGCAAACCGTTGAGAACGTCGTTGATCTCTCCGGGGGGAGACTGTAAGACAAAGGCGCAGGCGGCTTGAATGCGCTCGTCGTCGTCCATCACAAAGGGGCCTCTAACCCTAACCCGACCGTCTCGAGATGATGTCCTGTCAGCGTTGCAAAAAGACTACAAACGGTCCACAGGCTTTTCTGTTGACCTGTCGAGGATGTAGCAGGTCATGGCATCATAGTAGGTCGCCATCGCACAACCGATCGTCTTCCATCGACCTCGCAGCACAGGGTGCCATATGCCACCCGTCGAGGATGGCGAACTCATACGACGCATACGTGCAACCAACTCGGGTGACAAGGATAACGGACTCGTTTCTTGGACATGTAGACGATGCAAGAAAGTCACCCTGGCAGCTTCAAGCGTAGCGTCTAGTTCCGAGCCGACCGTGTCGTCCAACCAGGAGAGGTCGACAGTCGTGGACGCGACATCCACCAGGACCAGTCGCGTAGAGGTCCGCGTCAGACAGGATCAGGAGGTGGTATGCGACTATTCATAGCTGAAAGAGAATTCACTGAGTGTTCCGCAGGTGACTGGGGTTGATGCGCAACCTCTGACAGAGTGCAAAAAAGATGTGGAGGACCAGATACAGCGTGTCCCGTCGTCCGCACCGAAACCACCCCACGTCCAGGTACAAATTGGGCCCACTAAGCCCAGAAGTGCAGACGTGGAAATGGGAGAAATCACGCCCACCAAGCTGACATCCACTTCCCAAGCGTCTCCCCAGGTTGTAACGACATCCTCTGATGTCGACATGAGAGTGGATGCTCTGCCTCCCGCTACTTCGAATGCGACTTTTCAGGGGCCCTCATCAGGCAATCGAGCGACCTCTGTTGCTCAAGTGCCATCTCCCATTTGTGATGAGAATCTAACTAATGAACGCCGTATAGTGTCAGTAAATCAATCCCAAGTAGATCAGGGTGCCGAGGATGATGACGATCCGGACGATCTGTATGGCCCGCCTGTTCCGCGTCGCATTATTCGCATACTCCCATCGTTCACCGAAGAGCTGTTGGAACAACAGCGACGCGCCTCTGCCGAGAAGGTAATCCCTTCCTACATGCATTCACGACGTGTTACATATGTTTTGTGTAGGAGAATCGAAGGGCTCCTTTGGCCCCTGACTGGATTTTGGCGAGACATGTGCATGATCCATTGTGGAGGGAAGTTCGGTCGACAGTTGGACATCGTAAACGACGAAAGCCAACCGCTAGAAGGCTTGGAAGCAATGGGCTGAACGTCGATGAGCTGTTGGGATACCTCACGTTTCAAGACTCGGTGCAAGAGCACATCGAGACTTGAATTCGTGTACTCGTACATAGCCTCAGATTGATTCTGTGTGCATCTCCTTTGACTAGAGCCAACATGGCTTCCAGTGCCCCCGTCCCACCAGAACTCAGCAAGTTAACCGTTCCTCAGCTTAAAGCTCTCTGTAAAGAACGACGGATTACTGGTTATTCCAAGCTAGGAAAAGCTGCACTGCTGCAAAGGCTCGCGAACGTTGCTGTTCCAGCAAATACAGCAAATGGTAGCACAACTACTGTCTCTGTAGCGCCACAGACCAACGGTGTCGCATATATCGAGACTCCCGCTGTCCGCCACGAAGGGAACGCTGCCGGAGCGGTGCACCAGCCTGTCCAGCCATTAACCACACCGACGGAGACCGGTATTGTTAGGGCACCCTTACTGCAAAACCATAACGCTCTAGGTGCCTCTGGAACGAAAAGATCCGTGCAAACAGACGCTTCTATCCCTCCCAAACGGACCAGGACGTCCCTCAAACCAGCGGGTGATGCCAACCACGCACTTCCACTTCCGGTGTCCACGACATTCCAGGAGAAGGCGTCCGATCGTACCTCTGTGTTCAACGTTCCCGAACCGCCTGTGCAGACTCACAGGCCATTACTTGATAGTGCCGCCACGCTTGTGAAGCAACCTTCTGACATCAAATGTTCTATCGCCCCTCGCCGGATCGTTGAGGCAGCCCGATTCAAGCCGTTGATGCCCTCGACCGTAAAACTGGTGTTAGAACCTAATAAAGTATTCGGGCAGTCCTCTGGAGGGTCCGTGGTCTCGAATGAAGCTAGTTCTGCGCTTCATTTCAACATCCGTACAATGTCTCTTCCTGTTCTTTCCCACATTTCTTTCCCTCCGGGGGTGTCGGAGAGAAAGTGGGTGCACATTTGGGCCGTCATTCTAAGCGCCCTCTCTCCCGCAGACAGGAAGACCTGCTTGCTTGTATCCAGAACATTCCGGTATGGAGGTAGGACATTTTTTTGGAGCTAATGTTTTTGGTCACGTTGGCACAACCCATCCATAATAGTTTACCTATCTGCTGCTCACATATTATCGAGAAGCTACGCCGGCCATCGACTGGATGCCATCTTTGAAAAGTATCCAAGGAACATGACGAATTTCTGGCCGTACCTTCGATTCCGCGTAGACGAAGTCTCCCAGCGCCGCCATACATTCGCCCGGTCATTCCTTGGACGATATACCAACTCGGTTGGATACGATCCATTATCCGCGCGCCTCTGGGCTTGCCCCGACGATGAGAAGCAAGTCGATATTGCTCTTCGGTTCGTGGCGGGATGATGTTCAGAAATTGTCAATGCGAGTACTATCTGAAAGTTGATCTTAGGTTTGTCCTGACGAGGATGTGGTTCGCCGTATCAGTCGGTGCGTATGGTCACGACGCGTCCACGTGGTCAAAAAGTGTCATCCAAGACGTTCGGGAAGTCGTGAGGGGCGAAGTATGGCAAGTCACCGCATGGCACGAAGGTACTGGCGAGACTGAGAGTTTCTACGTGCTTGAGGCGACGTGTGAGGTCATTGGCCAATCTTCGTCGCAACGCGAGGGGGAATGGGCACCCGAATATTGTCTACGTGCCGACTGGGCTGCGTGGATTTCTGAACGGTCGCGAGCACCATCAGGTACAAGATTTTCCTCGCTTTTGGAGTGCGTGAGATGGTCGAACACCGAGGACTATCATCGAGGAATCAGCAAGGCATGGCTACACCGCGTTCAAGCGCAAGACACTGAAAGCATCGCCAAGAGAATCGTTGCTGAGAGGTACATCTTGGCCAGCGTCGTCGCAAATGGGTAGATAACTATCCTGCCCTTGGTCACGTCTTCTCACAGAGCCTCGGTTATACAGCATCAGTGGGCAATGGATGTCCACGAGCGCGATGGCCCAAGAGTTTGCTGGGTTGCCTAATACCTATGGTGCTTCTGACTCGCGGCCTGGCCGGTCTATGCGCACGGTGAACATGTTTCTTGCAGCGTATGCGACATTCTAGTGTCACTTGTGCATCTCAAACGCTGACCCATGTAGTCATCACCACATAGAGAGCGTTCACTTCATGACTGCCAAAGGCGAGACACTGCACATCGCGATAGCCGTCGTGCAAACCCCTGGGCGAGAGTATTACGTCCTAAGAGACAACGGGATGCAAGTAGGGTGCGAAGAAGAGGGAATACCTGAAGTTTGGCAGCAGATTATAGGCTGTGACATGCTAGGCCGAGCGCACTCGCTCTGATTCTCATAGCCTGCATACAGTTTATTCACGTACGCTGCTTTCTACAACTTGGCCTAGACAATTCTCTATTCTCAGTGTCTATTGCAAAGGGAAAGTCTTCTTTTAAAGACCGTCTAAAAAATCACATGTTTAAAGTTTTGGCAGTTTTTCGAATGACGGGAGATATCATCGGCAGATATTCTCATGGCCAATCGTCCGCGTCCCTATTCGGTTTTACGGGACGAAGCTTAAGAATTGTCCGGCGTGATCACACGGAGACCGGGTTGTTTCTCGAGGTAAGCTGCATTCGTCCACAGGAAAGTGTATTCACTACCGTCGCCCTGTAAAAAAACAAGCACTCAGACAAGACGGCCAAACGGATACAGACACAACAGACAATCAATGGAAATGGAAACCCGGGCTCAAATGAAATGACACTCTCGAGATACTTGATATCCTCGGGGGAAAGCACGATCTCGAGTGCCTCCACGTTGGCCTCTAGCTGTTCCACCTTGCGACAGCCGATGATGGGGAACACATAGGGTGCCTTTTGCATAACGTATGCGATCGCTACCGCAGTGACGTGCTTCGCGCCGACTTCTTTGGCGACCTTGTCGAGCGCCGTACACATGGCCCGTTGTTGTTCGTTTCGTCTCCATTCGATGCCTTCAAACGCACGGCCGAGGTCACCCGACTGCACACGTCGTTCCTCTTCTTCGTCGCTGCGGAGTTTTCCGCCTGCTAGCACCCCCCACGGCGCGAGGGCCATGCCTATGTACGATTTGTCAACCATCGAGTTGTACTTTCTTGGCGTTCGAGACGTACCGTGCGCCTTGCACATGGGGACAATATCCCGTTCGATAGCACGATCCATGACGTTCCAGAGACCTTGATATATCACGAACGGTGTCTTGCCATGGTCCCGGGCGTACTGGTTAGCCTGAGAGACGATCCATGCAGGGGTGTCGGACACGCCCTGGAACGTCATACCGAAATGAGAAGTAAGAAAATGGTCAAGGACGACATGACAGGTTACCAGATAGAGAACTTTGCCCTGCTGGACGAGCACGTGGAGGCCGTTCATCACTTCCTCAATGGACGTCTCCCAGTCCCACCAGTGGAGGTAAAAAATGTCGATATACGACGTCCTAAGTTTTTTCAGGCTCGCTTCGATGCTGAGGTGCATCGATTTGATGCTGTTCCCAGTGTATAGCACCTTTTGACGGTAACTGTCATTTCCGCGGAGGTAGTTTGAAGAGTACTTTTTTTTTTTCAAAGTAACGTGAGCGATCACATTCCTTGATGGGGTGATTCACTGACCTTGGTGGCGATGACGAGTTGATCCCGGATGCAACGCTGCTCAGCCCACTCCCCAATGAATTCTTCCGAGCTCTCATCTTGGCTACGGCGGCGCACAACAGGCAAAAGTGAGGGACTAAAATTCCGAGTCATGGACGGATAGACACGCACTAGTTGTTGCACGTGTCGATAAAGTTTCCACCCGCGTCGTAGTACGCGTCGAGTAGTTTAAACGAGGACTCTTTGGTGATGCATCCCATGCCGAATCTATCCCATTTGTTCCCGATACTCATACCACCAAGCTGGAGTGGAGAGACGTGGATAGAAGCATTGGGAGACAAAGCGCGGTATCGGGCAAGACGGGAAGCCGGTTTTGGTGCTGGGGGCAACATGGAAGCCATGGCAAGGAAGAAGAGAACAATGAATAGAAAAAGAAAGATGGGGAGCACATTGACGGCCATGATCGCATTTTATTCGGATGTCCTCGGCATCGCCTTACCGCCATGTAGGGAAAGGTGTTACAACGGACGGGACAAGTCGCGTCGGATAACCTACGTCCATTTATTTAGCAAGCGAGGAAAATGAAATGAAATCAAGACATAACAGCCATATAATCTCCCCTCTTGCAGGTCTGCAATTTGTTTGCTGCCACCGCGACTTGTGTCGACAGACACAAGCAAAAGAGACAGCAAAGAAAAAGACAGAAGCAAGGAGGATCCCCCGACGACACAAGCCGGTACTGCAGTGGCAGGGTCATCACACCCCCGGAGTTGCAAGCAGAGCTCGCGAGGGAAAGGGGCGGCAAAAATTTGATAACCAAAAAATGAGGGCGGTGCCCTCATAATAGTGGTTAAACTATTAAGAACAGATACTACACTTGATCTAAGCCAAAAGGCCAGAGTGGTAAGGAACAATTGTGTCGAGCACACGTATTTATATGTCTGACCACTCGTGCACGGACCACTAACAGGCACGTGCAGTAAAACTACCCGATTTGGCATAGTATTATAGAGAGAGGGAAGGGGACATCGATCAGCCCAGCATCTTTCTGAAGTCGTCCTGTCCCTTGCCGCCCACTTTCCCTGCCTCTCGTACGCTGCTTCCAGCCTGAGCTTTCGGGGCACCAATCCCAGGCTTACGTGCACGCCCCAGACCCGCTCTCGGTCTTGATACTGCTGTACGCGGCACGAACAATCCACTCGAGCTCGCAGAAGCTGTTTCTTCTGATATCTCCAGACCGATGCCGTTAAAATTAATCGGCTCGGTGCGCAACAAGAGCTTGCCTGCTTCCTATCATGTTCATTGGCACACATCAAAGAATATGCCAGTAGAGAAAATCTCACTGCAGCGTTCGCCAGTTCGATCACCGCCTCCCCGGTGTCCGCGAAAAACTCGGTACGATTCACTTTTGCGAATTTTTCAAGGGCTTGGTGTAGGAGGCCTTCCTGCGTATCCGAGGGCAGGTGATGAACGCGGACAGAACGATTCCGAGTCTCTGTACGTCGTCCAAGCCCACTCTCAGCCCATCCTTCCCTGTTTAAGCACAACGGTGACATTCGCTTGACATCCTTCAATGTAACACCCACCGGTTTTTTGAACGCACATGGGTATCTGCGAGGGTCACAGCTATTCGTCTTTTCTTAAGTTCGTGATTGTTCGCAGAGAGTGCAGCACGGGCATCCGTCTAGATACAATTGAATACATCTGCAGGAACACCAGGTATAAACAATGTACCTCATTTTCAAACTCGACAAATGCGAAGCCCTTTGGTTGCCCATGCTTGTCTTCTGCAAGACGGATGTCCTTGATAGGACCATACTATTGTATCATTGGATCAGCAACAGGAATCACGAGAAATTAACTTTTTACCCTCGAAAATACCTCCTTGAGGTCCTCCTTATTGGTGAACTTGCTGAGGCCTGCAACGTACACCTCTCGATCATTCGCATCCGCGTCAGTGCGTTCTTTCTTTCGCTCTGGATTTGAAATGTAGACACTGAGGGTGCGTTCAGGTTCAAGTTTACGACCATGCAACTCGAGCGCCCTCTCCGCCGAAGCCTACACATCAGGTGAGGAATTGGACAACTTAATTCACGTGTAGCCCACTTACCGGGGACGTAAATTGCACATAGCAAAACCGACGTGTAGACTTGAATTTTTTACTCGGCCACCGAACATCGAATAAGACCCCATACTAGCAACAAAATGAGCGGAGCTATGATAAATCGAGATCACAGACCTGTCCAAATAGATCACGGATCTCAACATCGTCCATCTTCTCGGGAAAGTTTGTTACGTATAAAGTTGAACGCCATGCGAGGTGCACATCAACTTCCGTCCCATTTATGCGTTTCTTGTCTTTCGTGAGTGCAGCAGGAATACTCTCCTGCGCAATGGTAAGCGGATTATAGTTTACGCGTTTGAGAAACATACCCGTGCAACGAACTCGACCGTTCCGACGGGTGCATCTGGCATGCTGGTAATTTTGATTTCGCGTATTTCTCCACACTGTACACTTAGTTTGGTATGATACGCCACTTGCATAGATGCAGTACATACATCTTTGAAAAGTGCCTTAAGTTGTTCCTCGCTGGTCCCAGCGGGCAGACCTGCAACAAAAACTGTGCAGTTTTCGCGATCCCTTGGATCATCCAAATCAACATCGATTCTTGGCTGGTACACAGCAAACGTACCTCTTCAGCGGCGCAGTTAGGGGTTCTACAACCACCAATCATCAGTCATTCAAAATAGAGCCAATAACGACGAGAAGATACCATACCCATCCGCACTTTCTTACTCACACTACCATCAACCCCGGGTTCCTCGCTCGCTTTGCGCTTTCCTTGAAGCTGGTCAGAGACCGTTGAAAAGTCGACATCCATCCCTTCGTCAGACGGGTGAGGGATTTCTTCCTGAACAGCATTTACAGGAACAGACGCCGCACCCGCAGATGCAGCGTGCTGTTCTATAGCGTGCTGGGAAGCCTCGTATGCTTTCTGTGCTTCCTGGAAAAAATGATGGGGATTTACGTTGAGCCGATACATGCACTCACTCACCCTCATCCGCCTGGCTTCGACCTGAGTTCTCGCACGCTCAACGCGCACAAGGGCATCCTCGAGGGAGGTCAGGGACCCATGTGCATGCTCAAAGCTGAGCCAGGCGTCCCAGAGTGCTTCAGGATAGTCGAGATTTTTAGTACTGACATCCTGGAAAGTAGATCGCGCAGCCTCATGTTTGTCCGTTCGTCTGTTGAATCATAATGAACGTTGTAGAGTTACAAGACATCATTGCGGGGAGCACATACATCAGAACATCCGTGTAAGCAACCCATACTGCCCAGCTGGACTTGTAATGTGCGGCAGCTGATGCCCAAAGAGCAACTGCCGCGTCCGGAACATCTGCTAGACTTAGGTACTACATACAAATTATTAAGCCGTCGACCCGAGAAAACGACGAGGCAGAACATACCAGTTCAGAAAGGAATTTCTCCAGCCTAAAGCGTTGATCTCCTGTCTTTGAAGCTAAAGCAGATCGCATTGGGTGATCGAAATCGGTTTGATGTACTGAAGTTACACACCTTGTCTGACCATCACGAGACCGTCTTCCATGACTTTGACCAACGTGCTGAAAGCATTCCCATCACCTCTTCCAGCTTCAATCGCCCGTTTCTCTGCACCAGCCCGGGCAAGAACTAGTGGAACGATTTGCTCGGAATCAAGGCCAGGTCCCTTTGGGTTTGTTTTGGCAAAGAGGTTCGTAGAAAGCGCGCGCTGGTAAGCATCTGATGAAGCCTTCAGAAGACTTTTCGAAAGAATGATACATTAAGAAATGGATACCAGAAATCGATTCACCACTATCCATCGACGCGTCCTCCGATTCCGATTCCGCCTTTCGTTCCTAAAATACAGAGGTGAGATACAGAAAGCGAAAAACCGGCTTAAGCCGCAACATACCAAATATCGGATATACCGCGCCCACACTTCACCTGAACCGGGCACACTTCTTGTTGCGCGTCTAATTACGTTCCCCAAGTCGTCTTCTTCTACCCCTTGAAGTCTCTAATGAAAAATGCATCAAACACGGGAACACCGCCTTCTTTCTTGCACATACCAGAAAGTCAATATACCCCAACCAAAGTGTGCGTAGTGTCTGGTCCGCATTCTCTTCGTTGGTAAAACAACGCTTTGCACATTCGGCGATTGTCCGCTCATACAATCCCCTAGTAATAAAGACATCGGGTGATTTACCCTTCCGTTCTGCTGCAAGATACTGAATATACGCATCGAGGGAAGTCTGGAAGCAGTGATATTAAGCAATAGCAACAAGCCAACAAGGTATTTCCTTACGAGAGAGAGTTCTGAACGTTCGCGCCTTTCGTATGCTTTGACGGCACGGGACCGTAGCTTCGAGGCTGAAACAAGTAGGGATTCATACGACGATGCCGGTTTGTACGCAGTTGTGAACGAGGAATATGACTGATAAGTGTCTTCATGGCCTTTGAGAATGAGACCTTTAGCTAAAGTTAGCAAGAAAGGGGAATAAAGCTAACCCGCATGTGGTTGCTGCAGGCGTGCAAGATGGAGTTCTTCGACGTGTTGAATGAGCATGGGCCTGTCGCTCGCGATAAGTACACAAGATATGTAGGAGAACCGTTTGTACCTTTCTGCAGGAGAACCTGCCTCGAGCACCTGAAGTTCCCAGTCTTTCTGCAGTTCCCAGAGGCGCTGACTCTTTCAGCCAAAAGTCAGATCATCCTATATAGTATCAGAAAAGTTGTTACCTTGGTGAGATGTCCAGTACCTTTAGAAACGACCTCCGAAATGGCCTCGCGTGTCCATGAAATAGAGAAGTAATCCCCCAAGTCTTCCGGTGGTAAGTCAAGGGATGTGAAATATTCATGGCGATCAATCAAGAACTCAATATGTCTCCGCAAGACAGGAATGGCTTCAATAACCATTTAGTACAACTTTTATGACAGGAAATCCTAACGCACACAGGTAGTCTGACTCTGCACGCTCGAATAGCTCCAGTATTTGTAGCACATGAGCGGGATTCTCAAGACTTGCAGAAGATATTTTTGCATCTATAAGTGGCAGCCACACGTCGTCTACGACCGCAAGACCACTAGCGGCAATCTCGAGAGCGGCAAGGCCCTCTCCGTCCATCGTAACGAGCGAGGGTGACTGTGACCCGTGGTGTGATCTTAACGCGGTCGTGTGGCGCAGAGCGGCACGTGACAAGGCACAGCCTGGCGGTGCGGCCGGGCCGGAACCAACTTATTCAATTGTGCCCAAGTGAGCATCGCCTCCCCTGTGCATCGCCTCCCCCGGTCTCCGTCCACCAGCGGATCATCCGTCATTGCACACAAGATGTCTAAAACTATCAAATGTGGCCGAGGGCGTCCGAGAGGAACGAAGAACAAGCCTGAGACAATAGCCCACCCGTTTCTGTAGCGTCAGCACTGCTACACACAGCGCCGGGGGTACGTTCGGGACCTTGCTGCCCCCCTGTACCACCCACACTACAGGAACTCCCGCAAACCGACCCACTGTGGCAACTAAACCGAACGCTCCCTCATCATCGCCTCGGCTATCGAGGCCAGGCTGCCGAGCTCATCATGAACCCTCATCACCCACGACACACTAGGCTGGACTGAAATGCGCCACCGCCACCAAAATACATCCTGGTGTTCCCACCAGCGCACCACCGAAATATCGTCAATCAAAGAAACCCTGAAAAGACAAGTCAGTATCCCCCAGTGGTACATGGTCCTTTAGCTACTGCCGGAGCCGAAATTGCGAGTCCGAGCATGCTTCCTTAAGCAGAAGGCTATTAGGGCTTAGGCTCTTGTCCCGTAGGACTGATGCAAGCAATTATGTTTCATTACTGAGCATCTGTGTGACCATCAGTCGCCGAGCGGAGGGCACGAATTAATTTCTTCCGCCGTACACCTACAGGTATGGAACCCCCAATATTAACGTATCCATATCGTACAGGTGCTAGGATCGTACAACACTCCCGTCACAACCGTTGCTGAATCAACCATTGTTCGCCCATGCAATGAAAAGCATGCCCACATCAAAGACTCGCGCACCCCTGCTTTATCTCTGACATCACAGCCAGGAAGCGCTGGGTTCCTTCCTCTTCAAGAAGATTGCAGTCCCAGTGCCCCAACGGCGCCTTATCCGTCTCATAAATAGGACCAGGTATTGCAGGAGGATGGATGCGGTCATTTTGGGGCTTCTGGTAGAAGCTGAGCCTGGTTCCCATTGCACTGATAGCGTGGAGAACGGGGAGCGGACAATCATTTACATGGTGAACAAAACCGGTCGGAATGTTAAGCCACTTAATCGGGGTGATTTTGACAAACCAGCAATATCTCTGATGCGGGTGCGAATCTGACTATCTGCAGCCTGGCGCATAGAAGCCCAACGGAGACTTCGGGGTGGCTTGGGATCCAGTATGAAAACAGGCTTGTCTTCGAGAAGGACTTCAAACATGAAGACATAGTTTGCGGCTTCGCGTAAAGTGCTGGGCGTGTACTTGGGAACAATAGTGAAACCGGTATCTGGCGGGAAGACTGCGCAGAGAAGCTTGTTATAGGGACCGTGAAAGTCTGCCTGAGAGGGGTTCTGGGGAACCTTGTCGAATTGACGGATGACTTTAGGGGGCAATGGCATGATGATGATAGATGATGATAATGTGTGGTTTAAATCACTCACAAATCCTCGTTTGGCATTGCTGATGTCTGAAACGCTTGCCTTCAATTACAAGTAAAGACCGACCCGAGCAGCATAAGGACAACGCATAATCGATAGGACCCGGTCATTCTTCTAACCTAGTGCTCCAAGTCCTGAAGGGGGCTTCTCCAGTGACCCTAACCGATGCCCCTTCTTTGACAAGAGATAGCCTGACACAATAGTCAGCCTTCGAGCTCCCCCAGAGGAGCCCAAACTCAACTCGACGTTCGACGAGAAGGTCTCCCCATCCTTAACGCTGCCGTGCTGGGTGATGCCGAAGCGGCATTGTCGGGATGGGAGGACTTCAGCCCGAGATGTATCGAAACATCTCAGGCTGGAGTGATGAGTATCTACGTACCTGTGTGTGTGGGATACATGTACACGTTAGAATGTCGTAGCTCTGTTGCTACAGTAGCAAGTTACGGCGCGTTCAACGCTTCGCCTTGTTGTCTTTTGGTGCACAAAAAGCGAAGGCCAGAATGGAGTATGCCCCGTTTGGAGCTGCTGTTGTTGGCAGCTGTCGAAGAATGGCTGAACCCTCCATTTCTATTGTTTGTTCGCACTGCCAGTTTCGTGTCACACAGCAACGACCACGTACGTGCATTTCTCTGTTCATCATTCGTTGCCTTGCCTTGACCCTCGGAGCCGACTTTGGTCGGACTGTGCTATGTTAACGTTCTGTTTGACAGCCCCTGTGGCTTCAAATCTGTACCATAAAAATCGCGCGCCGCCCATGTTTCCCTCTTGATCTCTGCTCCCAGAAAAACTTGCCCTGTGGGCATGCCTTCGACTCTCAAGCGATCTCGTCGCCGTGACTTGGTCCTGACCCGTTCCTTCACAAAGGCCATACAAGATAAAGTACGACTCGAATCGTGCGTGTACCACCCTTCTTTCGTTGTGTGTTGTCTGACTTCTACAAGCCCCCGGGAAGACGGAAAAGAATGCAGGACGTTCTTCGCAGACCGCACCAATGCTCACTTTCACACACCCCTCGCCTCAACATTCGAGATGCCCGCTAGTGTGTTAACATCACGCCCATCCATGATACTTTCCCTGTATCACAGTGCGAACCCCCATCTGCCACTACATCCAGTCCATCGTCTTCCTCCTGAACTGCTTGTGCATGTTTTCGCCCTAGGTTCCCTTGATGATGTGATGTTCCCCGTCCTCGTGTCTCACGTGTGTCATTCATGGAGGGCCATCGTGTCGCACACACACACCCTCTGGCGACGTGTATCGCTTAACCCCAGGTCCAATATACACATGTGGAAAGAGCGCATTCGTCGTGCACGATTGTGCACGATCGATGTTTCACTTACGTCATCTCCTCGCTCAGCTTCGTATGATATAGATATCGTGGCGCTCCAGATGCACTTTCTTGCTCCTCACTTTTCTGCGTTCCGATCGCTTGAAATCCAGTTTAACTCATATGCCCCATACTTGTGGAACGCTGCCCTTGGCCCTTTTTGTCAATCAACTTCTCACATTCGGGATTGTCGTTTCTCTACAGTCGTTCAAATTCCAAAACTCGAATCGCTCACCCTTCGGTACCCCCAGAACGACGATGCTAAAGAGTTCAGTCTCTTTGGTGGCCTCGCGCCGATGCTTGCTCGTGTCACATTGGATGGGGTGCGGTTGATGTGGACCCCGGAGCTATTTGGCAATCTTTCGTTCTTGGACTACACACATCATGGGTTCAGTCGCGAGGAAGTCGCGGCCGACGAAATATTGTCAATGCTAAAGATCTCTTCTCGTGTCAGGGAGCTCAGACTATGCATTCGTCTCAGGGCCACCACTTTCCAGATGTTACGCCTACGAAGGCCACTGATGAGCGACGATAACGTCGCCTTGCCTTCTCTTGAATCGTTGTCACTCCGAGTTGACAATGAAGAGCCGGACATCCCATCCGAGCTCAATACTATACTCTCTCGGCTATTCCTCCCGAAGCTTGAAAATCTGCACTTGCAAGATTGTGCGGCCGCGTCGGGCCCCCTGGGATCGCACCTTAGGCCATTTCCTTCATTACCTGTATTTGCCGATGGCATATATCGCAACACCTCCCTAAGTAGGTTGATGGCGGAAGGTCGTTGGACCGAACCATTGTTCTTTTCTGGACTCTGGGCACGGCTACCATCGTTGACATCCATTCAACTTGGAAACCCAACTTTGACACGGTAAGTGGAATGCAGGATAGGGCAAACATGCTATTTGAATGGCTACTCCGGCCATTTTTGGGCCCATTATGATATTACGGTCGTAGACCATGGTTTTGTGTTGTTGCGTCAGTAACAGATTAAGAGCGCGATGCAAACTTACTGCGCGCTGTTTTTAGCCATACATATATCAATATGGCCACAATGTAGATAGTACAATCACTGAATAGTGAACGCATGGTTAGTACATATATATTTGAACACAAAGGCGAGGCTGGCGTCGATATCGGTGAGTAAGTTTCCTCGCCGTCTTTAGCGCTATTCTCCTCCGATTGTTCAGAAATGAGATGATACTAAAATATGTGGGTGATCGCGCGTCAATCCACATCAAGCGGTGGCTGTATGATTAGTACCTAGACAAAAAGACTTGCACTTGGCGGTTTCGTTCCAACACTACCCTATCTATCCCTTCTCTTGTCGTCAAGGGGGAATCCGGATTATTCGAGTCGGTGCATAATTCCGCGCTAGGGGGACGCAATATTTACCAAGCTCTCTTATAACTTATAACTCGTGCTCGTGCCCAACAAGTAAT
>JBBPJT010000402.1:0-25425 GCA_038088895.1 Xerocomus potaroensis | reverse complement strand
CTTAAGGAAGTAGTACAAGCAGAAGGAGGACATACAGAGTGCTAAAATGCATAATATAACTTAGGGTCAAATAAGTGTCCCAATGACATGTCATTTTAAAACAGCTGTCCCTCAATGGCATGGCAACAAAATCACATGACCAAACCTTCATTGGACAGGGACAAGTAAGGGCTATCAATGATCCTGCAAGCATGCTACCTAATTCATTCTCACACTCTCACAAAAATCAAATGTTTCTAAAATGACCCAACATTGGGACACTTTTTTGAGCCACTGTATATACCTACTAGGGTTGCACACAGACCATGTTACCTAATGTGCTATGTATAGAAATACCCTAAGCCCAAGGGTAAGCCCTAAACCCTAGAAGCAAGAAGCACACCTTGTGGTAGAAGCAAAGAAGGCCATGAGGACAATAGAAGCATGGTGATCATGCCATGTGGCACCATAGAAGAATGGGGTCAAGGGTATACCCATTTGGGACAATGAGCCATAATGGTCAAGTCATTTCCAATGACTTGACAGACAGTTTCCATAATGGTATGACTCTAGTGTGGCAACTAGTTGTACAGCAAGAGATGGAGGTGAAGGGGATGACAGAATCTCCATGAACATTAACAATAACCCCAATACTAGGGGTCAAGACCCAAAACTATAACACAACCATCAATCAAGGGAAATGGAAGGAACATGAGGCATTTGGGAAATGAAGGCCTAAAATGGAAATAGTGTCTGATCATGGGAAAATGAGTCAAGGTTATGGAAAGGTTATCATATGAACAAGAATGGAAAGATCATGGAAAGATAATCAAGCAAAAAAAAGGGTAAAGGGGGAATAAAATGTAACATTACCCCTTTAGTATGGTGAAAGTTACCATACTTTCAAAAGAATTCCCATAGAGAGGAGTAAACAGAGGAACTAGTCATGTTCCCATACCAGATGTCATCGGTTTGATCATCATAGTCTGTGGGGTTGGAATTGGGAGGAGTAACATAGTCAATAATGAAAGTGGTGGTTATAGAAGGGATTCAGGAAGATTGTTACAGTTTTACCTGCACCTACCTGCTGTTACAATTGTGCCCGTCTGCTGCTATTTTTCGTTTTCTCTATTTGACTTGTCCAGACGATGACTTGTTGGCTTCCATATGCTTCGTCTTCTTTTTGGACGCTATTCCCTTTCCGGCCTAGTCTTTGTTGACTGCCTCGTGTCCCCATTCTTCCCACTGTATACCCTTCGCCCTACCCCAACGTCCCAGTTTAGCTTTACACAGCTTGGTCCGTTCGCCGTAGCCACGGGTATAAATACTTAGTGATCTGTACTTGTAGAAGTAAGCTAGTTCTACGCAATCATACGTAGTTTCCTAGTTTCCGAGTTATTCCTAAGGTCAATCCGAAGTTGACTAGGAATTCCCCTTCGTTCCAAAGTCGCTTCCGCTCATCTACGTTTCGCGTAACAAAAGAACTAGCTTCTCACTAGTTGAGAGCTATCTACGCTCCAACAATTCCACCTCGATACTTTCCTCCCCCTTCCCCTTCCAATACACCCACCACCGAAAGCAGCGACGATAGTGACCTCTATCAGAACGTCCAATCCCCCCCTGAAGCGACTCCACCCCAATCCCCAGTCATGAACCAGAACGCTCCCGCTGATCCTGATGCAGCCTTCATTCCCCCCCTCGCTCCTATTCCCCCAGAATCCAAGGCAGGTTTACCCGACGCCTTCTCTGGCGAAACGAAAGATGCTGTCCATTGGGGACAGGCAATGGCAGCGTATTTCAAGCTAAACCCTGCCCACTATATCTTTGACGGTCCCAAGATCCTTGTAACTCTTAGCAAATTGACGAAGGGATGAGGAGTCCCATTCGCCGAAAAATGGTACCACCGTCTCAATGATGAAACTATTCCCGACGAAGAAAAGACCTACGAGTTGATGATGAAGGACTTTGATAAGACCTTCTATCCGTTTAACTTCAAAGAAGAAGCCCGCCGAAAGCTCCTGGCATTGAAGCAGAATGTCCACGATCATGCGGAAGGTTTTCAGAATTTTGTTGCAGATTTCCAGTTACACACAGCGCGAAGCGGTATCACTGACCAGTTCTCACTTATCGACTCCTTCGCTGCGGGGTTAGACCCACAACTCAGCCAAATGATCCTGTCCATGGCAGCAATCCCCGACACGTTAGAAGAATAGGTTACCGCAGCTTCCTGCTTCCATGCGCAACAACAGCGAATCCGCGCTATTCGCGCAGGAGGATCGTTAAGTCTTGGGACGGGACAACACCGGCGAGACCCGAATGCTATGGATGTCGACGCAGTCTTCTTATCCCCCACAAATCGTGCAAAGCATTTGCGAGAAAACCGCTGTTTCATCTGTCATAGAATTGGTTGCAGAGCGAATAATCACCCTGGAAAACAAGCAAGGGTGCAACCAAACGGGAATATGACCAGAACGTCTCGTCCCCCTCCCCGAGAAAATAATCACGGACCCTCACGAATTCCTCGTCCCACTCCCATCCGGGCTATCCAAACTGCTGAACAACAACCAACAGGGTCAGAACCGATGAAGCTTGACTTATTTATCTCTCGCTTAGTCGAAAAAGGGACCTCCACCGAGCAGATTCACAACGTCCTGGAAGCCTGTTATGACGACAATACGGAAGTAGAAGAAGTAGCTCAAGTAGAGCTGGCAAAAGCAAAAGGGAAGGATTTTTAAAGAGGGAGAAAGTGAAGTCAACCGCCTCTCTCCCCATTGAAATAGTAGCCGCTGTACATAACGAACGACAGGAATGAACTTCCATGCGTCTTCCTCTTCGATTGTACGGCTCTTCTACCCCAGTTGACGCCTTTGCTCTGATTGACAGCGGAGCCACCGGAAATTTCATTGATGAACGATTTGTCGAAGAGCATCACTTCCCTCTGCAAAAACTAACAATCCCACGAATTGCCCACAATGTTGACAGAACCCGAAATAAAACCAAACGAATCACACATAGTATAACAGTCGCTGCGAAAATCGGTCCTTGGATTAAGCCCCTAACCTTTCTCGTTTTGGCACTTGGAAACGACCATCTCATTCTAGGAATGCCCTGGTTACGGGCCGCAAATCCTACAATAGACTGGCAAAATGGGACGGTGGATCTCCCAGTACGCACTATGACCAACCATACCTCGTCCTCACAGGCAAACTATCTCACCCGTTACCTTGCAATGAATACGGACAACAGGATTGCGGCATTGTGGAAGAAGCGCTACGGCCGGGAAGAGCAATTACGTCGAACAACCATCGCAACGGAATTAGCTCAAAAACAACAGCAAGAAGAACGGAAACTCCCAAAGGAGTTCACAGACTTCGCTGATGTGTTCGAACAACCAAAAATCGGACAACTTCCCCCATCCCGCTCCTTTGATCACGCCATTACCCTGAAACCCCACTTCATTCCTCACGTCGGCAAGGTATACCACCTAACCCCACAAGAACGTGACGCCTGTAAGAAATTCCTCAACGAAAATCTTGAAGCAGGTCGCATTGTCCCTTCCAAATCCCCCCAAACTTCACCGTTCTTCTTCGTGCAGAAAAAGACGGGAGATCTCCACCCCTGTCAGGATTACAGATACCTGAACGAACACACTATCAAAAACGCCTATCCACTCCCCCTAATTTCGACTCTTATGGATCAGCTGAAAGGATCCAAATTGTTCACCAAATTTGATGTATGTTGGGGGTACAATAACGTCCTTATCAAACCAGCAGACAGGTGGAAAGCTGCCTTCATCACTCCCTTTGGTTTATTTGAACCGACCGTTATGTTCTTTGGTCTGTGTAACTCCCCTGCCACTTTCCAGGCAATGATGAATCACCTCTTCCGAGATTACTTGGCGGAAGGATGGGTAATAATCTACATGGACGACATCCTCATCCATTCCTCCGACTTACCAACTCACCACCACCGAACCTGCCTCATTCTTTCTCGACTTCGACAACATTCACTCTACTTAAAACTGGAGAAATGTACCTTTGACGCGACTGAGATAGAATATTTGGGTATGGTAATATCACATAATCGCGTGACCATGGACCCCACTAAGCTCGCCGCCATCCATCAATGGGCCCCCCCCCAATCCGTCAAAGGAGTTCGCTCCTTCTTGGGGTTTTGCAACTTTTACCGAAGGTTCATTGCCAACTTCTCTTCCTTAGCCGCCCCCCTTCATCAACTCACTCGAAAAGATCAGCCATGGGTGTGGTTGCCCGCCTGCGATCATGCATTCACTCGCTTAAAGCAAATTTTCCTTTCCGCGCCTGTCCTCACCCTCCCTGACCTCACTCGTCCCTTTGTTGTTATGACCGACGCCTCCCTCGTAGCAACGGGTGGCGTCCTCATGCAATCCGATACCAATGGGGATTTACACCCATGTGGTTACTTATCCAAGACACTTTCCCCTCAGGAGCACAACTATGATATCTACGATCGCGAACTCCTGGCTGTCATTCATGCTCTCACTGAATGGCGTCACTATCTACTCAGCACCGGTCACCCTGTCACCATTATGACGGACCACAAAAACTTATCCTTTTTCCGTCAACCCCAACGCCTTTCCCGTCGACAAGCCCATTGGATGCTTTTCCTGCAGGACTTTGACTTGCACTTTTCCGTTCGTCCGGGTACGGTGATGGGGCCCGCTGACGCCCTTTCCCGCTCCGCGTCCGTCGATACCGCCACCGATAATCGCGATGTCACCCTCTTGCCCCCTAACCTCTTCCTTGCCCGCATTTCCTTATCGCTCGCCCAATCCATCACCTCTGCTTCCTCCACCGACCCTCTCGTCCTCTCCGCTCGTGATCTTCTCCGCCGGGGTCTCCCCCTCTTTTCCCGTTCCGCTCTCTCCGATTGGTCTCTTGATGGCGATTGTCTTTACTTCAAACATCGTCTCTACATTCCTCCTGTCGCCCGCCACGCCCTGGTTTCTTCTCTTCATTCTGCCCCCTCGGGCGGCCATGGCGGCATCTTTCGCACCGTTTCCCTTCTTCAGCGGGATTATTGGTGGCCTGGCTTGTCCTCCTTTGTCCGTCGTTTTGTCCTGGGCTGCCCCCTCTGCCAGTCCAGCAAGGTCAACACTCATCCTACCGTTCCCCCCCTTTCCCCCCTCTCATCTTCCTCCGTCCGCCCTTTCCAACAGCTTTCCGTTGATCTTGTTTCCGGCTTTCCCCCTTCTTCAGGCTTTGACTCCATTTTGGTCGTGGTCAACCATGGGCTTAGCAAGGGGGTCTTTTTCCTTCCTTGCGCTAAAACCATTGACGCTGCAGGAGTAGCACATCTCTTTTTCTCGCGCATCTTCCCTCATGTTGGCCTGCATGAGAAACTCATCTCGGATCGCGGTCCTCAATTCGCCTCCACATTTGCACGGGAACTAGCCCGTCTATTACACTACGATGTTGCTCTCTCTACTGCATATCATCCACAAACAGATGGAGAATCCGAACGCGTAAACCAGGAAGTCGAAACCTATCTTTGCCTCTTTTGCCAAGATCACCCAGAAACTTGGGTGGACCTACTCCCTATGGCCCAATTCGTCCATAATTCCTCCGTTCATTCCGTCACAAAATGTTCTCCGTTCTCGTTGATTTTAGGTTATGAACCCCGTGCTTACCCCCCCATCGGCAAAACCTTTCTCCCTTCCCTGACGGAACGTCTAACCACGCTGGACAAAGCGCAAAACGAGGCGATGTTTGCTCATCAATTGGCTCAACAAGTGATGAAAAAACGACTGCGCAGCAAATTCCGCCCATGGAAAGTCGGCGATAAGGTGTGGTTAGAAGCCAAGAATTTGAAACGAAGTTCCCCCTGGCGGAAATTAAACCCCTTACGAGAAGGACCGTTTGAAATCACCAAGGTCATCTCCCCTGTGGCGTATCAATTACGCCTTCCCCAACAGTGGAAGATTCATAATGTCTTTCACGCCTCCCTTCTATCACTGTACCGCGCAACGGCGGAATTCGGGAAATCCCCATTGCGCCCACCGCCTTTGGACATCGGCGGAGATGAAGAGTGGGAAGTAGAACGCATCTTAGATCATAAAGGAACGAGGGCGCGAAGGCAGTTCCTTATCAAGTGGAAAGGTTACCCATGGTCTGAAAATACCTGGGAACCGGAACGGAACTTGACTCGCGCACGGACCGTGTTGGCAACATATAAACGAGACCATTCTCTCTAACCTTCCGCACCCCTTCCTTCACCCAATATGCTGGCGACTCGAAACTCCTCCCCACGACCCATTACTTCGGGCCACCTGATCCCCGCCGTTTTCCCCATTCATGTGAATTTCCTCCCAAATATTGCCTGACAACTTGTCTTCTCCACTGTCCTCCAAGATGCTCCCCTTTTCACTCGTGCCATGGAATCAGAAGTGATGGATCAAGCCGTCGAAGAGACGTGCATGGTCTACCATACCCTGGCCACTCTCCGCCTTGTTCTAAACGCGTCTACACCGACTGACCAACCTCCATCCTTAGCCGCACAGGGTGTCACCTGTCTTGGACTAGCTCGCGTCCAGACGTTGGACCTGCTCTACTGCCTCGGCTTTGGATACGTAATCAACTCTCTTCCCTTCGATGTCATCGGCCCCATCGTGCGACCTTTCCTTGTCGCCATGCATCCATCGGCATGGTTCTCATATCTGCGGCAGCAGGAGATGCCGGTCACCATAACCACCGTAACGTCCTACCCTCTTCCACCTCTTTCCCTCTCTCCCCCGGACCCCCCTGAAGTAGTCGTTGAACCCCAACTCTCTGCTGACGAAGATGCAACGCATAGTCACGATCAGATGCCTGGCGGGTATCTCTCATCTCCCGCCGCATCTCCTCCTCCTCCATTAAACACCCCCACGACCTCACCGTCATCCACCCCACTTCCTATTCCCCCACCCAATCTACCCGAAATTCCCCGTGACCGTCCTTCCCCCTCCCCCATCGCTCCACGTACTGCCCAAACTTCTACCCCGTCCGGCAAATGGACAAAGAAGAAGGGTAAGGGAAAGAAAAAGATGGTGCAAGCGCCTTATGGCCTCTCCTCCTCTCCCGCTTACAATTTACGCCCACGCTCGACTCCTACCCCTCGCTCTTCCATCCCTGACGAAATGAGCAACCTTCACGCATCCTCCTCGACGACTTCACATAACGACGACTGGCATTCACGTTGTGAATGGTGCGGCGAGACCGACACCCATCTTGGCATTTGGTGCCCGCGTCACCAATGTCCCTCCTGTCACTCCTATGCCCCGGGACATCTCCTCGCCAATTGTCCCTCCAGCGCCTGTCTCTATTGTGCGGGTTCTCATTGGGGCCTTCCTTGCCCTCTATACCGCTGCTCCCCCGCCGGTTGCGAAGAATACCGTTTCATGCCTTGGGGTGAACTCTGTCCGCGTCGGGTTCGTGCCCAATATCTGCAGGAGGAAGAGGTGATCCTTCACAAGGACCTGCCGGACGATTATGACTATGTAGTTCGTGAGTAAAGGTCGGTGACTTTATGCATAACTCGGGGGTTTTGTTACAATCGTGCCCGTCTGCTGCTATTTTTCGTTTTCTCTATTTGACTTGTCCAGACGACGACTTGTTGGCTTCCATATGCTTCGTCTTCTTTTCGGACGCTATTCCCTTTCCGGCCTAGTCTTTGTTGACTGCCTCGTGTCCCCATTCTTCCCACTGTATACCCTTCGCCCTACCCCAACGTCCCAGTTTAGCTTTACACAGCTTGGTCCGTTCGCCGTAGCCACGGGTATAAATACTTAGCGATCTGTACTTGTAGAAGTAAGCTAGTTCTACGCAATCATATGTAGTTTCCTAGTTTCCGAGTTATTCCTAAGGTCAATCCGAAGTTGACTAGGAATTCCCCTTCGTTCCAAAGTCACTTCCGCTCATCTACGTTTCGCGTAACACCTGCAGGCTATCTCTTTCAACATAAATGACCCAAGGTCTTGAAGAGCATCTTGCTGGGATCAGACACAGGAGGAATACATCAAAGAGAGAAGGACATTGATTGATAATGCCTATGCTAGGCAAGGTACAAGCAAGGGACTGAAGTTATTAAAGCTGAACTTAGGGTTCAACTGTACTACATACTACCCTTTATATAACTACTAGGATTGCACACAGACCAGGTTACCTAATGTGCTATGTATGGGAATACCCTAAACCCAAGGGTAAACCTGAAACCCTAGAAGCAAGAAGCACACCTCATGGGGGATAAGAAGTAAGCCACAAGGACAGAAGAAGCACAGCTTCTACATGCCATGTGAGAACAATGTATCTATGAATAGATTGGGGTCAAGGGTACACCCAATCAGGAAGGAAGTCCATGTCAGACAACATGCACCAACATGTAAGCATAACAGATATCAGATCATGATCCAATATCAAGAGGATCTAATCATAACAGTCTGACCTTAGCATTATGGCTAATCAGACTGAGAGAGGTGGGGGCGAAGAGGACAACTGCCATAGGCTATATGGACCAAGTATTATTCATGATCTGAGAATCCACCAATATAATCTTTCAGACCACTCAACATGTGCAGGAATCAATAGATGCTGTCAATCAAAGGATAGTGGTAATTGAACAAGAGCCAAGCCCTACCTCATCTGACATAGCAGACATGGGTTGGGGAACTCCTGCCTGGGGGGATGATGCCCCAACTCTTGTTATGGTTTTGCCTGCACCTGCCTGCAGGCCTCTACACTCTTGAATGTGCTCTTCACAATCTTAAAGGTCACTCTTGGACAGGATCAAGCCATATGAAGGAGTAGCAAAGGAAGGAAGATAGATTGAATAATGCCCATAGCTAGGCAAGATACAAGCAAGGGACACGTTGTCAAAGCTGAAACTTAGGGTTCCAGCCAAACTATGTACTACCTTATATACCTACTAGGGTTACACACAGCCCATGTTACCTAATGTGCTATGTATAGAAATACCCTAAGCCCAAGGGTAAGCCCTAAACCCTGGAAGCAAGAAGCACACCTTGTGGTGGAAGCGAAGAAGGCCACAAGGACAATAGAAGTGCAGCGATCACGCCGCACAGCATTATAGAAGAACAGGGTCAAGGGTACACCTGTTTGGGATGATGAGTCATAACAGTTGAATCATTTCCAATGACTCAACAGACAGTTTTCATAATGGTATGACCCTAGTGTGGCAACTAGTTGTATGGCAAAAGATGGGAGTAAAGGAAATGACAGTGTCTTCATGAAATGTTAATGACAACCCCAATACTAGGGGTTGAGATCCAATAACTGTAACAGATGTACCCTTGACCCTGTTCTTCTATGATGCCATGCAGCATGATCACTGTGCTTCTCTTGTCCTTGTGGCCTTCTTTGCTTCCACCACGAGGTGTGCTTCTTGCTTCTAGAGTTTAGGGCTTATCCTTGGACTTAGGGTATTTCTATATGTAGCACATTAGGTAACATGGTCTGTGCACAACCCTAGTAGGTATATAAGGTAGTACATAGTTCGGCTGGAACCCTAAGTTTCAGCTTTGACAATATGTCCCTTGCTTGTACCTTGCCTAGCTATGGACATAATCTGATTCTTCTTCCTTCCTTTGCTACTCCTTCATATGGCTTGATCCTGTCCAAGAGTGACCTTTAAGATTGTGAAGAGCACATTAAAGAGTGTAGAGGCCTGCAGGCAGGTGCAGGCAAAACCATAACAAGAGTTGGGGCATCATCCCCCCAGGCAGGAGTTCCCCAACCCATGTCTGCTATGTCAGATGAGGTAGGGCTTGGCTCTTGTTCAATTACCACTATCCTTTGATTGACAGCATCTATTGATTCCTGCACATGTTGAGTGGTCTGAAAGATTATATTGGTGGATTCTCAGATCATGAATAATACTTGATTGGTCACTTCTTTGATTATATGTTCTGGGGAAGGATGATATGACCTAGTTGACAATGAAGTAGTTGATTGAGAGGTGGTACAGGGGGATCATCTGCTATGATGGGAAGAGGAAGAGGAGATGGAAGGGGATCAAGGAGGAGAGTATCTAGTGGCTGGGCAAAAGGATAGACAATGTCCAGAGACATACCATTGACAATGGGAACATTCATACAACTGGAAGTCCCTCTTTAAATGTCCAAGATGTCAGCAAAAGAAACAAGCTCATGAGTATTGAGGGTGATCTGGGGAAAGGATCAGACTGGTTTGTGTCCATAGTTGTTCTACAACCTGTGCTTGTTTGATGTGATCCATGGTTTGTTGAAACATTTCCTCTTCTCTAGGTATTAGAGGTGCAGAACTAGCAGATGGAGTGGAAGCGGTGGGACTAGGGATGAGTACTGCTGGAGGGGATATAGAACATTGAGACCTGTTGTCATTTCAAAGGGCTCTGGATCATCATTCAAGGGAGAAGTTGATATCTGCTACTATCTACATCATATCTAATTGATGTAATGCTCCAACAAGGTGGTGTTGGAGTACTGCAAGACAGAGGGAAATGGTAGAGAATGCACAGGGTATATCATTAGTTGTCAGGGATTCCTGCTCAAAGAAGTTAGAAATTGTGAAGAGTGTGGCACACTGGTTGTAAGCTTTCATCAAGTTCCCTAGGAGGGAATCTTTGTCGAGATATATGTCTAGTGCAATGGCAAGTCTGGAGTTTTCTAGGTGGCTCTAGAGATGTTCAAAGGTATTATTGTTGATTGGGACACATACATCCACATATGGGGAATGGGTAATAGTGGAGAAGTTGTAGGGGAGAGAGATAGTGTTGGACAGGGAGAACATGGTGGTTTGGTTTTGAGTGGAGGAGTTTAGGGTCTTGGAGGGAACATCTTGGGATGAGCCTTTTTATAGGCATCCAAAATCTTCTTGGCATTTTTCAAATTCTGCTCAGGTTCCCATGAGTCATCCTTTGGTGTTATGATTTTCTCATGTTTCCGTTTCCTCATTTCCTTTTGTTATGTTGGACACTTCTTTCCTTTCTAGGTCTAGTCCTTGTTGACTGCCTTGTGTCCCCATTCTTCCCATGGACAACCCTAGACCCTTCCTCAAATGTTCCTATTTTAGCTTAGCATAGCTTGGTTTGTTTGCCATAGGGTCTGGTATATAAACATAGCGACATGTGCTTATATCACAAGCTAGTTCTGTGCAATCCTACATAGATCCCTAGCCTCCAGAGTCCTCTTCTAAGGTTGAACGTTCACATGTCAACTAGGAGATCCTTTCATCAGAAAACCTTTACTAGGAAATGCATAACAAAAGAACTAGCTTCTTACTAGCTGAAAGCTAGCATCGCTTCAGCCATTCCTCCCTGACGAGTTTTTCACACTACCACCTCCTTCTCCTGAGACTTTAGAAGACGATCAATTGTCTATGCAACAGTACTCCTCTGCAGAAGACACCCCCCTTCATTCCCATCCTCTCCTTCTCCCCATCATGAATGACCCAGCTCCCCAGCTCCCCCACTCCCTGTTGCTCCCCTTCCCCAAGGGCCAATCCTGGCCAAATCAAAGGCCAGCCTTCCTGCCGACTTCTCCAGTGAAACAGATGACACTATTCAATGGAGCCTAGTTATGGCTGCCTACTTCTCCCTCAATCCCCAGCATTACATCTACAATGGACCAAAGATGCTGGTCACATTGAGTAAACTGATGAAAGAATGAGGGAAGTCCTTTGCTGAAAAATGGTACCACATCCTTGGAGATGAAATGATTCAGGATCAGAATAAGACATATGACTTAATGATGAAAGACTTCAGCAAAACGTTTTGCCCCTATAACTTCAAGGAAGAAGTGCACCGAAAGTTATTAGCAACCTGTCAAAACCTACAAGACCAAGAGGTGGGTTTCCAGAATTACCTTGCTGACTTTCAACTTCATGTAGCCTGAAGTGGCATCACCAACCAAACACCTTAATTGATGCATTCACTAAAGGATTAGATCCCCAACTGAGCTAAATGATACTCTCCATGGGAGAGCTACCTGCCACTTTGGAAGACTGGGCATTAGCTGCATTGAAATTCCATGCCCAGCAGCAATGGATTTGGGCCTTATGTGCTGGAGGGACATTAAATTTCTCTGGGACGAGTGGAAGTGGAGGTAGAGGACAAGATCCAAATGCAATGGAAGTAGATGCCATAACCCTGACCCCTGCCAATTGAGCCAAACACCTCAGGGAAAACTGCTGTTTCACCTGTCACTATATCGGTTGTCAAGCTAGCAACCACAGAGGAGGAGGAAACCACCCTCCTCTCCAGAGTAGAAACCCTTTTCACCAAACCACCCAGGCCATCCCAACGAACCCCTTGCCTTAGGGAGGACCCTCTACAACCACCATTACATGACACCTGCTAGTCCAAACCCTAGCAACTACTATCCAGCCAAATAAACTCAATTATTTTATCATGCAGTTGACTGAACAAGGAACTACAGCAGACCAAATTCATACTGTCCTCAAAGCATCTTACACAGATAATGACGAAATCAAAGAAGTCACCAGGACTGAGTTGGCAAAGGTGAAAGGAAAGGATTTTTAGCCAGGAAGAAAGGATTATCGATCGCCTCTCTTCCTGAT
Source organism: Xerocomus potaroensis (assembly GCA_038088895.1). Classification (NCBI taxonomy): domain Eukaryota; kingdom Fungi; phylum Basidiomycota; class Agaricomycetes; order Boletales; family Boletaceae; genus Xerocomus; species Xerocomus potaroensis. The sequence continues at coordinate 12,859 of JBBPJT010000402.1, read as the reverse complement.
TCCATAGCAACAGTATATAGGACTGGAACAACTGAGAAATCTATGTGAATTCCCCTCCATTTATATTGTTCAAACACTAAAATCAACACTCTTGCCCTTCTTGATAGTGGAGCAACTGGAAGCTTCATTGATGAAGCATTTGCCAAGAAACACCAACTTCCCCTTACCCAACTAACTTAACAATGAATAGCCTGAAACGTCTATGGAACAGTAAACAAAAGTTCTATCATCAAATATAGCGTCTCCGCCGCAATCAAAATCAGCTTATGGATTAAACCCTGGACCTTTTTGGTCTTAACGTTAGGAAAGGAACCACTAATCCTTGGATTGCCCTGGCTATGAAAGGCCAATCCTCTAATCAACTGGGAATCAGGCACAGTGACCCTTTCTGGATGGCCAAAAGAACAAGATGACGAAGATCTAACAAATTACCTATCGACGAACATTGATTGAAAGCTTGGTGCTCTATGGAAGAAATGTTTTGGTAAAGAAATCCTCTGCCAAACAACCTTAGCCACCCAACTTGCCCAAGAAAACACCCCCATTTCAATTAGCCTTCCCTCCAAATTCCATGACTTTTCTGATGTGTTTGAGGAAGTAAGAGCAGGCCAACTACCACCCTCTCGACCTTTTGACCACACCATCACCCTCACTCCAAATTTTATCCCAAAGATGGGAAAATTTTATCCACTCAACCTGAAGGAGAGAGGAGCATGTCAGGCCTTCCTTGCTGAAAACCTAAAGACAGGAAGAATTGTTCCTTCAATGTCCCCTCATGCTTCCCCTTTCTTCTTCATCCCAAAGAAAACTGGAGATCTTCATCCCTGTCAGGACTATTGATACCTCAATGAACACACCATAAAGAATGCCTACCCTTTACTATTGATCTCTTCCCTAATAGACCAATTAAGAGGGTCAAAGATCTTTATCAAATTCAATGTTTGATGGGGTTATAACAATGTCCTCATCTATCCTGACAATTGTTGGAAGGCTGTGTTTATTATGCCTTTCGGTCTTTATGAACCAACAGTTATGTTCTTTGGTCTCTGTAATTCTCCCACCACCTTCCAAGCAATGATGAATCACCTCTTTCGTGACTATCTTGTGGAAGGATGGCTTATTATTTACATGGATGACATTCTTATCCATTCTGCCACTAAGGAACTCCACCATCACCACACCTGTCTTGTCCTCTCTCATTTACAAGAAAACTCCCTTCATTTGAAGTTATTGAAATGTATTTTTGACACAGCTCAGGTTGAATATTTGGGAATGCTCATCTCATTTAACAATGTTCAAATGGATCCAACAAAACTTGCCACAATATGAGACTGGCTACCTCCTAAAACCATGAAGGAAGTCTGATCCTTCCTCAGATTTTGTAATTTTTATCACAAGTTCATCCCAAACTTCTCCCTCCTTGCTGCCCCCCTTCATTCACTCACCCAAAAGGACGTATTATGGGAGTGGACTCCTGCTTGTGACAATGCCTTTCAATCCCTTAAACAGCTCTTTCAGTCTTCTCCTGTCCTTATTCTCCCCGATTTAACCAAACCATTCATTATCATGACTGATGCTTCTCTCGTCATGACAGGAGGGGTCCTTATGCAGTGTGATGTTAATGGGGATCTCCATCCCTATGGATATCTCTCCCATACCCTCTTCTCCACCGAATGAAATTATGACATTTACGATCATGAACTCCTTGCTGTAATCCATGCTCTTGTGGAATGGCACCACTATCTCCAGGGGACTGGACACCCAGTCGAGGTTTACACCAATCACAAGAACCTCTCCTACTTCTATCAACCCCATCACCTTTCCTGCCACCAAGCCCACTGGATGTTATTTCTCTAGGACTTTGATCTTAAATTCTCCGTTCAACCTGGGTCTGCTATGGGCCCTGCCAATGCCCTTTCCCATTCCTCCATTGTCCCTATCCATTGTGACAATGCCGATGTCATCCTTCTTCCCCAAGACCTTTTTGTTGCCACCCTGGATATCGCCTTGACATCAAAAATCCATCTCTTGTCCTTTTCTGACCCATTAGTCCTTCTCGCTCTCTCTCACATGGCTGAGGGCTCTCCACTCTTCCCCTGCTCCATCCTCACTAACTGGTCTTTTTCTGACAGCCACCTCTACTATTGCCGCTGTCTCTATATTCCCCCTTCCACCCATCACTCTTTAGTCTCCACAGTCCACTCTTCCTCTGCTAGTGGCCACGACAGCATCTTTCACACCCTTTCCCTTCTTTGCCATAACTACTAGTGGCCAGGTCTTTCCACCTTTGTCCGTCGCTTTGTCCTTGGTTGCCCCCTTTGTCAGTCTTCCAAGGTCAACACCCACACTTCTCTTCCTCCCCTCTCCCCTCTTTCTTCCCTTGCTGTCTGCCCATTCCAGCAGATCTCCATTGACTTTGTTTTGGGTTTCCCCCCATTGCCTCCCTTGATTCGGTTTTGATCATGGTCAACCATGGCCTTAGTAAGGGGGTCTTTTTTCTTCCTTGTGCTAAGACAATTGATGCAGCAGGAGTTGCCTGTCTATTCTACTCTCACATCTTCCCCCATGTCAGCCTACACAACCGAATAATCTCCAACCAAGGACCACAATTCGCCTCTGCCTTCACCCAAGAGTTAGCCTGACTACTACATTACAACATAGCATTGTCCTCTGTGTATCACCCTCAAACTGATGGAGAAACCAAATGAGTAAATTTGGAGTTGGAAACCTACCTCCATCTCTTCTGCCAAAATATCCCAACCACCTAGATCGATCTCCTACCCATGGCACAATTCACTCACAACTCCTTGATTCACTCAGTCATGCAATATACCCCCTTCTTGTTGATATTGGGGTATGAACCACAAGCTTATCCTGCATTGGGAAAAACCTTTATCCCTGCTTTATCAGAATGGCTGACTCAACTAGATACCACTCAAAAAGAAGCCATCAGCACTCATCAATTAGCCCAACAATTGATAAAGGAATAAATCTGCAACAAGTTCCAGCTGTGGAAAGTTGGGGATAGAGTATGGCTCAAGGTGAAGAATTTATGGATGAGCTCCTCCTGGAAGAAACTAAATCCATTACAAGAAGGTCCATTTGAAATCTCTAAGGTCATTTCCCCTGTGGCGTATCAATTACATCTTCCCCTGAAATGGCAAATCCACAACGTCTTTCACACTTCTCTCTTATCCACCTATCATGAGACAGCAGAGTATGGAAAACCAGTGTTATGCCCTCCTCCAATAGAGATAGACAGAGATGAGGCATGGGAAGTAGAACAAATCAGCCAACACCAAGGACCGCCAAAGAACCAGAAGTACTTCATCAAATGGAAAGGTTACTCCCTAGCAGAAAATACCTGGGAACCTGAATGGAACTTATCCAGCACATGGACTATCCATGCTGCTTATAAGAAAAAGCATTCACTCCATCAACAATGCCTCCCATTCAAACAACTTCCCCCCAACCTACTACATTAGAACACCTCATCCCAGTGACTTTCCCAATCTGATTAAATTTCCTACCAACCATCACTTGACAACTCATCTTTTTGACTATCCTACAAGACACCCCCCTCCTTGCTTATGCTATGGAATCCAGGTTGATGGACCAGGTCATCAAGGAGACCTGTCAACTCTACCGTTCCTTGGCCATGCTATGTCTTGTTTTTAATCATGCTACCCCCACCGATCATCCTCCTCTTCTTGCAGCCCAAGAGACTACTTGTTTGGCACAAGCAAGGGGCCAAACCCTTGATCTACTGTATCATTTAGGTCTAGGTTATATCATCAATGAGTTCCCCTTCCATATCATTGGACCAATTGTCCAACCATTCCTCTGTGCCATGCACCCCACTGAGTGGTACACCTATCTTCAGGCCCAGGAATTACCCATTCGTGTGACCACAGTTGACATACTCTCCCCTACCATGCCATCTCTTGTCAATCCTGCTTCACCCAAAATGCTGGGGGGGTATATGTCAACCCCTATGCCAACTACCCCACCGATTCCTTCCCCTATATCAGATCCCCCTCTCCCAGTACCACCTCCATCTTCCTCTCTTCCAACTTTACTCTGTGATTGACCTTTGCCTTCTCCCTCTTGCCCAAAACAATGGGGTAAAGGCAAAAAGAAAGCAGTCATTGTGGCATACAGCCTAACGTCCTCTCTCACCTATAATCTCCGTCCCTGCTCCTCCTTGACTGTTCAACCCCTCTCACCGACTGGTGGGACAGCATCTACTTCATCCATCAATCCTTTTTTGATATGTGAATGGTGCAGCGAAAAGGACACACATCTAGGCATTTGGTGCCCCAAACACCAGTGTCTCTCCTGTGACATGTTCACCCCTGGTCATCTCCTTGCCAATTGCCCCTCCAGTCTCTGCCCCTACTGCACCAAAGCACATTGGGGACTCCCATGCCCCCTCTATCATTGCTGTCCCCAGGGGTGTGACGAGTGTTGAGATCTTGTCTGGAGTGAACTCTGTCCAAAACGGGTTCACACACAATATCTGCAGGAAGAAGAGTGGGTACTGCATGATTCTTTGGACAATTATACATACATCGATTGAGAGTGAAAGGTTTGTTTTGGCAAGTTTTGGTGAACTTTTGGGTGATGATGGGCTTATGTTATGATTTTCTCACATTTCCATTTCCTCATTTCCTTTTGTCACAGTAGACACTTCTTTCCTTTCTAGGTCTAGTCTTTGTTGACTGCCTCATGTCCCCATTCTTCCCATGGACAACCCTAAACCCTTTCCCAAATGTTCCCGTTTTAGCTTAGCATAGCTTGGTCCATTTGCCATAGGGTCTGGTATATAAATGTAGTGACATGTACTTATATCGCAAGCTAGTTTTGCACAATCCTATGTAGATCCCTAGCCTCCAGAGTCCTCTTCTAAGGTTGAACATTCACATGTCAACTAGGAGATCCTTTCATTGGAAAACCTTTACTAGAAAACTCGTAACATCTGGCAGATATCCCTTCTATCAGATCAAGAGCAGTTGTTAGGGGGACCTTGATGTTTTAATATTCACTCCACTTCAAACTTTTCTTCAGATGCAATAAGATCTGGTGGCAGTTTCAGAAAGTTCTCACCATGTATCCTGTTTTCACAATAGGGTAAGAGGGGAGAAGCATGGAACATGGGGTGGATTTTCCATGTCTGTGGAAGTTGGAGTCTATAAGATAATGGGGAGTACACCTGTGTGATTATAAAGGGTCCTTCCCATTTTGGGGCAAATTTTGGGTTCTAAATGGAATGTCTCAAGTTCCATGCTTCTAGCCACACCTTATCTTCTTTTTTGAATAGTGTGAAGTTCTTTGTTGTTCATGATTTCTTGACCTGCTGGGCTAGTTTGTGCACAGCCAGGGCTTCATCTCTAGTGAAAGTGAGAAGTTGAAGGTATTCTTTGACAGTGGAAAGATCAGATTTGGCAAGGATAGAGGGGAGGGAACAGGGTTCATATCCCATCATGAGAAAGAACAGGGATTTATTGGTAATGGAGTGAGGGCAGTGATTATGTGCAAATTTGGTGAACGTAATGTTCTCCGTCCAAAAAGTAGGATTACTTCCACAGTAGATCCATAGGTACATTTCCACTTCTTGATTTACTTGTTCTGTTTCTCTGTTGGTTTGTGGATGATATGTGGTTGAGAGAGATAAATCATATTCAAGGATATGTTCTAGTTCTTTTGTGAATGAGGAGGCAAATTGGGGACCTCTGTCAGAGATAATCTTATCATATAATCCAAAGTGTAAATAGACTTTCTTGAAAAATAGAGCAGCAATATTCTTGGCAGTAGCTGTTTTCTTGGTAGGGCAAAGAATTACCCCCTTAGTAAGGCCATGGTCTACCACAACCAGAAGTGACTCAAATCCATCAGAAACAGTGAGATCAGTGATCAAGTCACAGGAGACTTGTTGAAAAGGGCAAGAGGTGGAAGAAGGAATAGGGAGGAGGGGGAGAATAGTGGGGTGAGTGTTCATCTTGTTCTGTTGGCAGATTGCACAGCCATTAATGTAATTGTGAACAAAAACAGCAAGGCCAGGCCACCAAAATTCTGAAGAAACCATCTGGCACATTCTAAAAATGCTAGGATGTCCAGTAGTGGCATGATCATGAGAGCAAGCAACAATGTTGCAGCAAAGGGAAAGGTTGTTGGGAACATGGACTCAGCCTTGATAAGTCAAGATGCCTGCATTGTATTTCCAGTCAGATAATCAGGAGCAAAAGTGTGTGGGCACTTTGCCAGTGAGTGTGTGCAAGGAATCAAGAACAATCAGTTCTGAGGAGGAGGAATATGTGATTTTCTGAGATAACTCTGTATCAATCAGAGAGATGAAAAGGTCAGTGGGAAGAAGAAGGGTGATGTTTTTATTGTCAGAGGGTTTATCAGGGAGGTGGTCAGGCTGATGAGATAGGGCATCAGGTGTAGTAAGATTGTGGCCAACAACATGGGTCAAATGGGGGTCATAATCGGCCAAATCAAGCAGCCATCAAGCTTGACATTGGTTAAATTTCTGGGGTTGATGGAAATACAACAAGTTCTTGTGGTCAGTGAAGATTTGGATGAAATGGGGAGAACCACAGAGGAAGTGTTTCCAGGTGGAGAGGGCTTGGATAATCACAAGGAGTTCCCTATCATAGATATTGTAATTTCTTTCTGCAGGGGAGAAGGTCTGTGAAAGGTATCTGCAGGGGTGCCAGGCACCATTGGTATCAGTTTGGAGAAGGACACCCTCTAAAGCATAGAGGGACATATCAGTTGCAATCACAAATGGCTTCAAATAATTGGGGAGTTGGAGAACTGGTTGAGAAAGGAACATATTCTTCAACGTGTTGAAGGCAGTCTGTTGATGTTCTTTCCATTCCCATGGCTGAGTCTTTTTAGTCAGATCAAGAAGGGGTTGGATGGTATCAGAGAAGTGGGGAAGGAATTGATGGTAAAAGTTGGTGAACCCTAAGAAGGATCACATGTCTCATACTTGTTTTGGTGTGGGCCAATCTTGAATACCTGCCAACTTGACAGGGTCCATGGCAAGTTTGCCATTCTTGATGATCATTCCAAGGTATTCTACCTCAGAGATATTGAACTTGCACTTCTCAAGTTTGAGGTACAAGTCAAGTTCTTTCATTTGTTGGAGAACACATTTTGTACAATATTCATGTTCTTCTGGATTATCAGAGAAAATAAGGGGGTCATCCATATAGATGATGAGCCATCCTTTGGCAATCATATCCTGAAAAGAGTCATTTATGAAACGTTGGAATGTAGTGGAAGAGTTGGAAAGTCCAAAGAACATGACCATCAGTTCAAACAATCCTCAATGTGTAATAAAGGTGGCTTTTTATTGATCACTGTCTTTGATGCATACGTTGTTATAGCCCCATCATACATCAAACTTTGTAAAGTGAGATGCTCCTTTGAGTTTCAAGATGAGGTCAGAGATTAGAGGGAGGGGGTAGGCATCACAAATAGTGTGTTCATTAATGTATTAGTAATCCTGACATGGACAATGTTACAATTTTCGAATACTTCATCATCTCTTCTTGATTATGCTTACATACATTTTGAGTCTTCTTTCAGATGCTATTTTCCTTCTAGAATTACCTTGTGTTATCCTCATGTTCTCCAATGTTCCTACTGTTGTTGCCTGGCACCCCCAACATTTCTTTCTATTCTTAGCTGGCCTGACTCACAGTAAGTCATTTGATATAGCTGTTTATAGTTAGACACTGCTTGGTCTGTTCACCAGGTGATTTAGTATAAATACCTAGCACATGTACCAATACTGTAAGCTAGTTCTATGCAATCATATGTAGTTCCTAGATCTTCTGGATCCCCTTCTAAGGTTGCTGGATTACCCTAGTAACTAGAAGATCTGTTGTTTTCCCTTAAAGCATAACAGACAAAGTCCTCTGTCCTTCTTTTTGACAAAAAAGAATGGAGATACTTGTGGAGATTTGGACAGTCTTATTTTTCCAGTGCAAAGGTATTCATCTATAAAGTCATCAGCAGCTTTTTGCTCATCAGGAGATAGGGGATATATCTTGGAGATCTTTGGAATGAAAGTCTCCTTCATATTTAGTGCATGGTCATAAGGTCTGGATAGAGGTACATGCTCTGTTGCTTTTTTTGAGAATACAGAGGCAAATCCTTCATATTCTATGGGGAGTGTAGCTTTTAGCTTTGCTTTTTCTGCTGCAATGGCCAACTTAGTAGATTGGATAAGCTTGGCTACAATCTTGGAAATTCTAGGGTTGATAATCATTCACTCTTGCATACAATGAAGGGTGGCAATGGTATAAAAATCTAGTTGTCAATTGACTAGCTGTTTAGGGATATCATTATCCAGATATTATTTGAATCCTTCAACTTCTATGTCATCAAGGATTATATGTTCAGGGGGAAGGGGGTTCTTTTGTGGGTTTTCCTTTGGACAGATAGGAGGTGTGTGCTCCAACATGTTTGAGGTAAAGATCTAAGGATTTGTCTAGAGACTTGTCCAGAGTGACAGTCCCTTTCTTCCAATCAATGACTGGATTAGTTCTTTCCAGCCAAGGAGCCCCAAGGATGATGTTTTCCTTGCCACAGTTCATGGCATAGAATCTGACCTTCTGCATCTGTTCACCAATCATCATATAAAGAGTCATGAAGAAGTGAACAGTTGTATTATGTGACTGATCAGCGTTCCTGGCAATAATAGGGCAAGCCAGTCGCTCAAGGGGTATCTTGTATTTGAGGGCGAAGTGGTGATCAATACAGGATATCTTGGCACCTAAGTCTATGAGGGCTGAGGTGTTGACAGTTTTCAAGGTTCCAGTGATAGCAATGAGTTGGATTGGTAATCTAAGTGACTTTGAACATTGCTCTGCTACAAATACAGGGGAGCAGGTAACCTTGGAAATGGAGGGTACTGACATTGATGCAGTTCTCCTGTCTAAAAATCCTTTGGATTGAAGAGGTGAGCAGAGAGCCTGCCCACCATTTCTTCTTCAGCATTTTGCCCTTCTTCATTGTCCTTTTTCTTTTCTGTTTCTATCTTTTATACCTTCTTCTTTTCAGTGCACCTCTTTGGGCATTCCCTTGATAGATGGCCTTGTTGATGGCATTCAAAACAGAGACCTCATCACTTATATTCTGCAACTTGTTCAGTAGTAAGCCAATCAACGTCCATCATGTTTGGGTCACAAGGGGTAGAGGTGGAAGGGGTGTTTTGTTGGTAGGGAGGGACATAGGATGTGGGGGAGGAGCAGGAGTGTAGTTTTTCAATTCGATCAGCCAAGTTCCATTGCATCTTGAAATGAATGGCCTTTGTATACCATTTGCTTATCTTAGCAGGAATGGTATCCATAGACTGGATCTGTCACATCAGGGAGGAGGGAATTCTAGCGGCAAAGTACAAAATTAGTATAGCTGAGTTGGCAGTTTCATTTAGTTTGGCCTAGATGGCCTTCATCTTGAACTGGTTGATATATCCAGTTAGATTCTCATTCTTGTGGACACAACAGGTGGTAAGCCACCCTAACACTTGGTGCTTCTGATCAGAGTGTTCAAAGTCCACTTTGAACTTCATGACAAAGTCTGTAAATGTCCCAAAAGATTGGGCATTGAGTGCTTGGTTCTGGATAACAGTTGCCCAGGTCAAGGCAGATCCTTTCTTCATATAAAAGAGCACAAATGCCATCTTCTTATTGTTACGAATTTGTACGTTTCTTCATCTTGCAATCGTTTCTCTATCTGTTTCTCTTTCAGAATAGTCCTTCGTTGACTACCTCATGTTTCCCCTATTTCCCAATACTGTTTCATTGGACGCTTTTCCCTTTCTAGGATTACCTTGTGTTTTCCTCGTGTTCCCCAACTTTCCCACTCTTATTCCTTGGCATTCCCCATAGTTTTTGTTATGCGGGTGATGAAGGATCTTCTAGTCACTAGAGTAACCCAGAGACCTTAGAAGTGACACTGGAAGGACTAGGAAACTACACTGGTATTGCGTAGAACTAGCTTGCCTTTACAAATACATGCACTAGGTTTTTATCCTACGTTATCCAGTGAACAGACCAAGCTGTGTCTACAAATGGAGTGAGACAAAACTATGGGGAAGCTAGGAAATGGATGTGGGATAGTTGGGGACATGAGGACAACGACAGGTCATCCTAGAAGGGGAATAGCATCCGAGGGAAGGGAAATGAAGCGGAAATGAACTATCAGATAAAGTTTCATACAAGACGAAAGGGGATAGAAAGACGAAAGATGGAAAGCAATGGAAAATTGTAACATAAGGTCCGCCTTAGCCAAAAGGTCACTGACCTTTACTCCTTATCAAGGAATTCATAGATGGCGTCGTCTGGATCGTTGGGTTCCTCTTCCAACTCTTGACGTCTTATGCAACGAGGACACAATTCCCCCCAAGGAAGAGTCTGACATTCGTCGCATCCATTGGGTCCACATTTGTACAATAGGCAGGGGCGACCCCAATGTTGTCGTTGACAATAGACGCATGCTCCTTGAGGACAGTTGTGTAAATCATGTCCAGCCCCATAGACTAGGCAGGAGGGACATTGATGCATGGGACACCAGATCCCCAGGTGGGTGTCTGTCTCGTCGCACCATTCACATCGAGAGAACCAAGCAGATTCAATGACTGACGAGGAAGAGGCTGGAGTGTCGATATAGGTGGAGATGATGATGGCCGATGGGTATGACGAGAAGGAGGGGTGAGCTTTTGACCATAGGTTGTATGATGGAGAAGAAGGGAGACTGTAGGTTAAAACCGCCTTCTTCTTTCCTTTCTTCTTGGCCCGTTTCAATGAGGGAGATGGTGAATCTGGATGGGGAAGAGAAGGTAGCGATGGAGGTGGGACAGGGAGAGGGGTCTGTGTGTCAGTGAGAGTGACCGGAGGGGAAATATTTTCCTCGTTTGACAACGAAGATGATGGGGGAGGAAGAGGAGGGATGACGGGAGAAGATGAAAGTGGAGTGGCTAATCCTGGTACAAGTGGAAGTGAAGAAATAGAAAGGTTTGAAGGGGGTACAATGGAAGCATAAGGGAGGGATTCAACTAGTCTATGAGCTACTGTCACTTCGTCAGTGTGAAGATAATCGTACCAAACCATAGGGTGAAGGTGGCGTAAGAAGGGGCAAACAATAGGGCCAATGAGTTCAAAGGGAAGGGAGTTAATAACATATCTGAGCCCCAACCGGTAAAGAAGATCAAGTAATTGTAATTTCGCCTGACTCATCAAAGTGGAGCCCTCGGTGGCAATAATGGGGGGGCGGTCAGAGAGAGTAGCAGTGTTGAATACCAACCGGAAGGTATACAACGTTAAAAACAACATGCAGGCGTCATAAATGGTACCATCAGTGAGAGGGGATTCGACCACTCTCATAAACAGTGGGGCATCTTGTAGGACTGCCACAAAAACAAGACGACGGGGTAAAGGTGGGAGAAGGTTGGTGTGGATAGGGAATATTGTGGGTACTTGATGGGTGGCGTAAGAGGGAGGAGGTGAAGTGGGGGAGGTGTTGCGAGTCGGAGGCATGATGAAGTTCTGATAAGATGTCACAACAAATGACAGTTTTTATATGTTGTGAGCATGGTCCGTGCTCCCATCAAGTTCTGTTCTGGTTCCCATGTATTTTCCGCATGGGAATATCCTTTCCATTTGATGAGGTATCGCTGCGTTCTCACGTTCCCTTTGTGTTGTAAAATCCGTTCTACTTCCCATGCTTCATCTCCATCAATTTCCATAGGGGGTGGTTGTAATATGTTTTCCCCATGTTCTTGAGTTTTCCGATATGTTGAGAGAAGAGAAGCATGAAAGGTATTATGAATTCTCCATTTGGCAGGAAGACGAAGTTGATACGCCACAGGAGAGATTACTTTGGTAATTTCAAAGGGTCCTTCGCATAGTGGGTTTAATTTCCGCCAGGGAGTGCTTTGGTGGAGATTTCGTGCTTCTAACCACACTTTATCACTGACTTTCCATGGGCGGAATTTTTGTGTTATCCGTTGTTTCATGTATTGTTGCGCCATCTTATGCGTGCTAAGTGCTTCTTGGCGGGCTTTATGAAGCCAAGTTAGTTGTTCAGAGAGAGTGGGGATAAAGGTTTTGCCGAGGGGTGGATAGGCATGTGGTTCATATCCAAGGATTAACGAGAACGGAGTTTGTTTAGTAACAGAGTGAACTGAAGAGTTGTGTGTGAATTGTGCCATAGGGAGGAGATCAACCCATTTCGTCGGTTGATCTTGACAAAACAAACGGAGATAGGTTTCCAGCTCTTGGTTTACCTGTTCAGTTTTGCCGACTGTTTGTGGGTGATAGGTGGAAGATAGCGCCACGTCATATTGGAGTAGACAGGCTAGTTCTCGTGCGAAGGCAGAGGCAAATTGAGGTCCTCTATCTGAGATAATGTGGTCATATAACCCTACATGGGGAAAAACGTGTGTGTCAAAGAGATGAGCGATAGCGGCTGCATCGACTGATTTAGAGCAGGGAAGGAAAAAGACCCCCTTACTAAGTCCATGGTCGACCACGACCAAGACAGAATCAACCGACCCCACTAGAGGGAAGGCAGAGACGAGATCAACCGAGATCTGTTGAAAGGGGCGGGTAGCAATAGAAGAAAGGGGGGAAAGAGGGGGAACAACGGGATGCATATTAACTTTACTGGACTGACACAGAGCACAACCAAGAACAAAACGGCAGACGAAGGAAGAGAGGCCAGGCCACCAATAGTCACGTTGAAGAAGAGAAATAGTACGAAAAACACCACCGTGACCACCAGCAGGAGAAGTATGAACGGAGGAGACGAGGTCGTGACGGGCAGAGGGGGGAATGTACAA
>JBBPJT010000401.1:0-25514 GCA_038088895.1 Xerocomus potaroensis | reverse complement strand
AACACATACCCTGGGAGCAACGCCGATCAGGTGGTCGTTTATTTTTTTATTCTTTTATTTTATTTTATTTTCCATGGGTGTGTAGATGACCTGTGTTCGTGGATCAGCGTCGTCGTTCGTCGTGGCGTCTCGTCCGATCGATATCACCCACGCGACGGTCTCTCCCCTTTCTCGTACGTACACACCGCTATCCAAAAACGCTTGGCTTGGCTTTGCCCAGAGCGGTACCGCGCAACCAAAGTATGTGTCGTGATCGCGTGTGGTGTTGCGTTTTGATTCGACCACGGTGCGTACGGTCCCACACGCGTTCACATATAGCCACTACTTTTTCGTCGTTCGATGACAGTTTCCAAGGGTTGCCCTAGATACCATGCCATGCCGAGATGGTGGGTGGTGACGCGACGGCGCAAACTTTGTGCACGGATGGGCCTTGTTTGCTTTGATATCTATGGCCCAAGTTCCCTGTGCCTGTGTGCCTTTTTTCATCTTGGACATCCGGGTAGCGGTGCGATGGAACGTACCCGCACGTACGTTCTGATCCTTTCCGATCGTCCATGTTGTCAACACGAGGGTCAGCACAGGACAAAAAAAAAGAAAACCAACGACGAGACGAGATGTCCGATAAAGGTCGAGTGCATGCGCACCTACGTGTCGGCCGAACATCACATCACAGAGTTTATTCGACCGCGCGACCCTGGTGTTTCCTTTTCCTTTGGGTGCGCCCACAAAGGTATAGTCTAAGCACAACCAACATCACTCCGCCAGCGATACTCTTCGCCGACGCACCTTGCCCCACCAAGGCCGCCAACGTTCACCGTCCACTTCCTCGTCTTCCCGCAACCGCACCGCATCCCCTGCCTTCCACGCCGCATCCGTGTCTAGATCCACCTCGAGCAACGGCACGAGGTATTCCCGCTGCCGCCGCCCAAGCACAGCCCGCTCGTACACCACATACCCCACGTACAGCCCAGCGAACAACACGATCCCAATATACGTCCCAACGACGTTCTACAAAGCACCAAAAAAAGAAAAAAAAAGGTCACATGTGACACGCAATCGAGGAACGAACGCACCCGAACGTTAAACGGCTCGACTTTGACAGCTGCGTACCCCTCTGCGACGAACATGGCCGTCGCGAGTCCGATCACGATTATCGGGAGCACCGGATACAATGGTTGCACGTAGGGCAGATCGGAGAGTGCCCGGCCCTGAGCTGCCCACGCCGCGCGGAAGCGCAGCGAGATGAACCCGATAGAACCCCACAAGAGCAGCGCGGAGATGCCCGCGAGGTTGAGCAGCCAGGTAAAGACGACGCCCTGGCCCCAGATAGAGGTCAGGAACGCGAGGCAGGCCATGACGAGAGACACACTAGCGAATGGGAAACGTCGATCGATCGTATGGCAACAATGCGGGGGACGCTTACAGGAGTGCGGGGACGGGCACCCCGTGCTTGTTTGCCCACCCAAAGATGCGGGGTGCTTGCCCCGCCCGGGCCAGCGCAAACAGCATTCGGGAACTCCCATAAAACGCCGAGTTGGTCGCCGACAAGACCGCTGTGAGGAGCACCGCGTTCACGACGTGCACACCAGCGCCAAAACCAGCGCGCTGAAAGACGACCGTCACCGGTGACGCCGTCACGTCCGAGCCTGTCCAACAATCGATTTAGCAATGCGAGAGAGTTGGGATCCGGAAGACGCGCACTGTTGGCCGCACGGAGGAGCGTCGGGTCTTGCCAGTTGATACACAACCCGATCGTCAGTATAGTGAGTACGTAAAAGAGCACGATGCGGATAAAGGTCGCTTTGACCGCGTTTGGCACAGTCTTCCATGGACGCGCCGACTCGCCAGCGGCGATCGCGACGAGCTCTACCCCGCCGAACGAGTAAAACGCGTATACAAACGTCTGTGCAAAGTTTGAAAATCCACCGATGAACGCTTGTCCGTGTTGAAAGTTGGAGAGACCCTGGTGCGTGTTCCCGAAGGTGAGCGCTGATCGGGGACCAAACAGGTCAGTGGCCACCCACCGGTCCCGGGTGGTTTTTGATCCAGCCCCAATCATAAATAAGGCCGACGATGATGAACAGTATGATCATCAACACTTTGATGGACGCAAACCAGTACTCCGACTCGCCTGCCACAGATCGAAAAAAAAGGTCAGGCCCATGCCCAAGGAAAAGACAGAAAAGAGGGAGTACCGTAGATTCGGACATGTATCAGCTGCATGAGGAATATCGGCACGATGATCACAAGCGCCCATTGCCAAGGCTGCACATGCGGGGCCCAAAACTAGACGATGCGTGGCCGCCACCCGGATCGTGAGCGACACCACGCCATCGAGGCACGCCATCCTTACCTGCAATATGACAGCCGCAGCCGTCACCTCGCTCGCTGATGAGCAGATCGACTTAGACGCTTCTATTTAGCCCTGCACATCGCCCCACTCACATATCGACAGGCTCCTACAACAACAGGCAGTGAGTCGCATACAAGGTACACAGATGCCACAGACGCGAACCACTGAAACCAGTAATTCCAACCTTGACGTATAGGAGGGGACCCTCAGCACACAAACGCGTACCAGCAATGACACGTCATTACCTAGCGTAAAACCGAGCGCAGGGCTCACAAATCGCGTGCCAAACACGGAAAATGCGCCCGACACTGGAAACATGGCCGCCATCTCACCTCTGCGAAACGCATGTGGGTCACAGAAGCCCAAACCGAGAAGAATCGATACGCACAACGTGATGACGACAGAGTACACAAACAAGGCGACGACGACATACGACAATAACGCGCTCCCCGGACCAGCAAGCGCAACCGCCTTGAACGAACCCGTCAAGACCGAGTGGCAAAAGCAAAGAAAAAAGTGATTGTTCTACTCACAGATCCGGCACTCAAAAATATACCCGTTCCAATCGTACCGCCGATAGCTACACGACGCCCGCTGGTCACAATAGCCAAGGCGACGAGGATGACAACTCACCGATCATCATTAGGTGTCGACTCTGCATAGCACGTTTCGTTTCATTCTCTGTACTGGTGGAGAAAATGGCTCGCAAGTCTGGACATAGTCTTGGCTTTGATTGTTCAGTAGATGTAGGTAGAAGCAAGTCCCCATCGTCAGTGGTGATCAAGTTTTTGCTTGCTGTACTCGACGGGAAGAGTCGTGGCCCTCCAGTTTCTGCCATAACTGCTGGTCAGGTGGACTGAGGAGGTGGAGCCGAATATTAACCGAAAGAAGCACGAAGGAATGAAGGCATCAATCAAGGAAGCATGCCATATCGCCATCTCGCGTCGTTTTGGTAAACACCGCCTTTCGGCCGTCTAGCTTGAATAAATATTGAAAGCTTGAATATTGAATACAACTACAAATTTGGTCCTGCCAACTGGATATTCTGCCATCTAGTCAGTGCCATCCCAAGAAACAACGCATCAACACGAAAGCGAACTCGAGGCTATGGTACACCAATGAATATTTCATCTATTAATAAATAAGTGATTATAAAGTGTGTAATGTTCCAGTAAGAAGAAAAAAAAAGAGAGAGAGGAGGGGATGATATAACATGTTGATAGAGGGCGTCGGTGTAGAATGGTGTCGCACAGGTGCTGATTAGTTACGAAGTTGGAAGGCAAGCTTGCACTCCATGGCCGCAGGAAAGATGACCTAGGCGGAATTATTTCAACACGCAATGATAACGGACAAGGATAGTAAAACTGACAAAAGCATCCTTGATCTCCATACTCTTCTCATTCGTTTCAGGGGGAGCTGTAACGTTAAAGTTCCTTATCAGTGCTGCGATCGTCATCCTGAGCATCATATAAGCCAGGTTCATTCCGCCGCACTGGCGACTCCCTATCCCAAAGGGCATCAGATACTGCGCCATCTTGCTGGTGGTGTCCGATTCCTGGAGCCATCGTTCTGGGATAAAGCTCTCCGGAGAGGGAAAAACGGCGGGGTCACGATGCATCGACCAGCTTTGAGTGGCAATTACTGTTCCAGGAGGCAAAGCATAACCCATCAAATCAAATGGTTCGTCCAAGACGCCGTTCTTCGAAGTCGACGACGCCACAACTCGCTCCAAATCGCTGGGTGCTGCGGTATACAACCGAAGAGCTATACACACCGAGTTACTGGAGGATCCACACAACGAGCAGGATTTCTTACCTTCCTTGATGAACGCGTTCAGGTACGGGAGCTTCTGGAGGGTGACCAAGTCCGGCGTGACGTGACAATCGGGCATGGCTTGATCAAGTTCTGCCTGCAACTTGTTCACAATGTCGGGCCTGCGACTCAGCTCCCAGAGAAAGTACGAAAGAGAATTAGAGGTGGTATCCGTGCCCGCAATCCTTCAGGTGAGCTGTTAGACCCTCATACGAATGTAACACTAAAGAAAACCAACATGTGACCCATCAGTTCTGAAATGATATCGTGGTCTGGCATCTGTTCGTTGGGCGAATACTTGTATTCGAGGAGGCGCTGCAGCAGGGTAATTCTTTCAGAGTCTGGGGCTGCCTCCATGCCTCTCTTAGCGCGCATCTCGTACACGCGAGCCCCAACAAACTACGAGCCATTGTGGATTAGAGCTACAGGACGATGACTTGATCGTAGAAAAGGACAAACCTCGCCAATAATCTTGTCCGAGTCGCAGATTTGGCGCCATCGTTTGTTAGGGATACGGGAAACCAGGTTCCACAGGCAAGACGGCATGGCGCTTCGCTAAAAATGATTTGTCAAACCTGTGTCAGGCATGTCTCGGGGTGAGCATACCACGAGTCCTCGCTTTGGGAAGTCGGATATCGCAGTGGCGATCGAATCCCTTCCGCCGAGGATCCACTTGCTGAGCGCGCCTTGGCGATAACCATGGGAAGATGAAATGATGACATCCACCATAAAATGGCGAAACAGCGCGAGGCAATCCAAGGGATATTTACCACCGACATGCTCAAGTGCCTAATTCATTTTGAGGCGCGGAGAGAACAAAGTAAATTAATTATCACGTACGGTAACGAGTTCTAGCACATGATCTTGCGCTTCCGCCTGGAAGAGAGTCAAATTTGCCGGGATATAGTGTTGTGCAAACCCCTTCCGTCGGACGGCGTGGCCAAAGTGATCGAGGGTGGTCATTCTATAGCCGAATAAGTGCATATATGCGATGATCAAGGAACAGTCATTTACGCATGGTCGTTCTCATTCCTATCAGGGGGTGGGTTAGCTTGAGCGGAGGCCAGAGATGGGCGACAAACGTAAGAAGACTCTTGTAAAACTTGCTCTTGTCGAATTTATGAATGGAATATACGCTTCGAATTGATGTGATGTCCTTGAATATGACCTTGTTGGGACCGACGCGCACGACTGGGCCGTATTCCTCAAAAAGGCGGTGATTGGTCTTGCATTGTTGGAGACGGAGGACATGGGTAGTGATCCAGAAATCGGATACGGCCGCATACCAAGGGCCGGGCATCGCGGAGAGGGGGGAGAACAAGAGTTGATATATGGCGCGGACGAAGGCGTAGAAGAAGAGGAAAGCGACGAGGAGGAGAAGGATGTTGTGGGATAGCCAAGAAAGGGAGAGGGGGGAGAGCGAGGAAGGGAATTCCATAGTGATGAGGGTGTAAACAAGAATGGGGGCGATGTGGCCAGTGTCCGGGGAAAGAAGGAGGGGAGCCGCTGATGAGAAAAGGGAGGAGGGACCGACTTTATATACCAAAGTCCTCGGAGGTGTGACAACAAAAACATATCATAACAACAGTCACAAGCCAGATGGATGGCACTCGGCGGGACGTCATTGAAAACGGAAAAGTGGATCGTCTTTCTGAATCTGGATGTTGCTATATCCCAAAGGACATACACGCGCCGAGCCGTGACACCCGGTGACTTTATCGTTCGCCTTGCACCGTAGGCACTTACCGCATCGACTGTACACGCTGGACGCCGCTCAAGACTAGACCTATCGTCGAAGTCAGCACGACCAGTTTCGCATGGAAAAAGGCACGCGATCGGTCTTCTCTAGTCCACATGGCATTGCGGGGTGTTCCAGCCACGTCTCGAACACTGGCATGCCCGGATTGTCCATATTCGAACACGGAATTCACCCACCGTAAATCAGAATAGAATACCTCAAATCACAGCAGGAATGCTATCCTGTTCATAACGTCGGTGCCAGTGAAGCACCGCGCTCAACAAAGGCACCGAGTTCCTTGATCGATTTTCAGAATGGCCCATGGATCGAGTTCCTTTGGAAACAGAACCAGCCAAAGCAGAGACTGCAACTCCAGATCACGACCCGCATGCCCTGCCCAAGATCACAAGCAACAAAGCGCCACGAAGGTGTGAAGGCATCCTATTAAGAAAAAGATGCGTCCAGATACATGGCAACGAGGACATGGAAATTTGTCGGTGTGGCGGACGCCGCAACAAAGGACAATAATGGAGGTTGCATGAGCAGATCCGTGTTCGAAAACCACCTCGTTGGCTCTAGAAGATCGACATGAGTTGTCAAAAAGAAACATCGAGGAGTATCCAACCAACACGATGCTCATGAGCGCAGCACAGAAAGCAGAACGAGCGACCAACTTGATCGGAATCCTCGGCACAGCGCTGGGTCTAAAAATTACGATTCAGCCTTCGCCGGTGAACTTGGCGATCTTCGGTGACCCGGTCAAAGTAGTGGCACATAACACACCATCACTACGAGCCTATCATACAACATCTTGCCACGATCCATTCCCTACTAGTGAACATTGCTATACTCTTGCTATACAAATTGGTCACAGTGGCGTGTACATCTAGCACCATCTCCGGTCCTGCCATGAAATCTAGCCAAAACGCCACCCAGTCCCCCAAATCACAAGACAACCTCTTCCGTCTCCTCGGTAAGACGAATTTGTTAGCCTTTGTACCCCCGCGCGAGATTCAGATCGATACCCCACTAATGCCGACCGCCACGGCCAACGTCAAAAGCCAACCCACGCGCAAACCGCTCACCAACCGTCTACGGCCGCTAGATGTTTCTGCCGTACTACCGAGCGTGCTCCCGGACCAACAATAACGCGCAAAACAACTCTCGCAGAGCCCACTCCGGCTCTCGCCCGCTCTCTCGCGTGCACGGTCGACGACAGCGCATGCGAGACAACCGGGCCACTCGGGGTCTATCGTCACACTCGCACTCGATGGGTAACCCTGCGTTGCAATGGTCAAAACCTGGTCCAGCATCGCCTGCACAGTCGACGTGTTATATTCGAGTTGGTACGAGGACGTGTTCGTGAGCGGCACGGCTCCATTGCGAGGCGGACCACCGTTTGCAAGATAAATTACGAGTGGCGTGCTGTCATTTGCACTCGCGTTACATCCAAAAAACGTTGGCCTGGTGGTGAGATTCTGTGCAACGAACTCTGCGGGGGTCGTTGGCACAGGAGGGAATGAATACGCCGATGACAGTAGCCTAGCCCGGTCCTGGGTAGCCTGATCACTTGTCATCGACCCATAACACACTATCTGTGCTATTGGCGACTTACAACCATTGAGCTCCCATTGGCAAAATTGTCGATATCCGCCGTCTGTAACATACATATCGCGTAAGTTGGCAACAACTTGTTCTGGGTGTCCTTTACTTACGGCGTCAATTGCAAGGATCGTGTCCAGACCACGAGCTTTCACAAGCAGGGGCTGTAACGGGATGACTTCGCCATCTTCGCCGCCGTCCACGAGTAGCAAGCGCGTTTGGTTCGATGCCAAAAATGTCTGCGGCGCGATGCCGTAAAACGAATTTGGCCACGACGCAACATCGAGCTCAACACCTGGCTCGGGCAGGAGCGACCTAAGAACGGAAATTGCGGATCCGAGGCTTTCTTGAAGTGTGTTCTGGCGCTCATCCGTTAGCGGAGGCCTACGCCCTAGACGAGGGTCCACTCACACCGACACCCAATTCGTTGAACAGCTCAGACGATGTCCCATGCACTAGCGACACCTGGTCGTAGTTTTGAACGCAAACACTGTTGTTCGTCGTGCCCAAGTACTTTGTAGGAGTAAATGCAGACAACATGGGGTCAAAGGAGCCCATCTCATCTGTGTCCCCATGTGAGCGCAACCAACATCTCGATGGCCACTCTATACTGACAGATGTTGAATTCAAACAAGGGATTCGACAGCGGTACGGTATTCTCAGAGATGATATTCGAAGCATTTTGACCTTGCACAATGGAGTCAGCCATGACGATTGGAAATGGCATGTTGTATGTCGCGAGCGCTTCACTGGCGTTCATGCGTCAGACGCACAGATACATCTCCTTCGAGAGCGTACCTTTCTGAGACCGAGGACCACAATATCCCTGCACCGTGCAAGTAAGATTCGTCGAGAATGTTGGACGCGAACGTCCCGTTGAGGAAATGTCGCGCCAGGAGGCGGCCCCAATAATCCGCAATCGTCACCGTATACCCAGCGTTGTACTTCCCCTTCAGTTCCTTGGCCACATCGATGAGGAACTCTACGTTGGTGACCTCGCTCGAACTTGGGGTCAGGATCCCGTATTCGGTGTCCCACCCTCCCCATGTATCGTTGGCGACCGTGGGATTAGGGTACCCGAACACGAGTTCCTGTGTCGTCGGAAAGCTGGCTTGTGCGAGGGAGGTCACGAGCCAGCTCCCGCCTGACAACCCCGCCAGATACGTCGCTGCCTGAAGCAATCCCCCTAAACCGGCCTTGTTCGCAGAGGCATTGCGGGCATCCAACGCGTTGAGCACCCCCGCGCCGAATATGGCCGCCCTATAACCCCCGCCGCTCGTCGCGATCCCAAGATTCGGCGTTTGGGCGCCTGACCCGGTGAGAATGGCGGATACGTACGACGGGAGGGTGGCGTTGGTCGCCTCAACGTTCGCAAGGTATGTTTTCCAGCTTTGAGGGATGATCTCGGAGCGGCGTGCGGAGACGTAGGCGGATTCGGATGCCGACAGGGTTTGGTTCCCCGGTGATCCTGCCATGCGGACGAGGGTGAAGCCCTTGGGACAGGGGCCTGCGATAGGGGTGTAGGCTTGCGCAGCGGTGCTTTGGGCTACGACGAGACACTGTGCAGGCAGGAGTAGGAGCCAGCACCAATACCAGCGCCAGGTTGTAGCATGGATCCTCGGGACGCGGGGTGGCATTGTGCGGGGTCGGTTGATTGATTGAAACGGTCGATCGGAGGCGCTGGCGTTTTCGTTTGCCCTGTTTTATAGTCTGCTCGAGAGGGGGGGTCGGGCCGAGAAACGGGTTTTCGGTGGTGGGTGGGCCGTGAAACGCGCAGCCGGTGAGAAAATGCACTCTTGTCTTCTGTGTCGTGGAGTTGAGCAGGTCGATGATCGATGACCGGTTTTGGTGTCCTCATGGTGGCGCCGTTCATCGTGTGCTGCCTTGTCTTTCGACATCGGCATCATAGCTGGTTTGCCTTGATGATACGGTGCAATTTGGGCGGTGATGCGACAACATGACCCAGCACTGATCGGGGTGAGTAATGACGGCCAGTTGTCACACTCGTGAGAACGACTCACATGCTATCGAAGATGGTGCGGCCGTCCTCGGGTAACGTCACCGGTCACCGAGCTTTTTAGAGATTGGGTGATACACGTGTGTTCCAAAGCATATTTGCGCGCGTATAGCCGTTCAACTGAAGACCTCCATACCGCTGATCGTGGATACATAACACCCTGATTGGAGAACTGCACAAGGACGACGACGACGATACATCAGCAAAGGGTGTTTCGACGGGCTCTGGAAGCGAGTCCGGCCCAGTCTCAAATTTCAATCACGGGCAGCAAATACTACGGTGCAAGTTAGCGATGTTCCACGTCAGATACAGACAACGGTTGGTTCGCTAGAACTGACCGCGGTTAGTGTTCCCGCGAATATGAGAGATCGCCATTGCCGAGGTAACGTTTTCTCTGATCACGGGTGTTGTACTTCACCGACCTCTGCTCTTTCCCTCGCCCGGGGCCAGCCCTTCATGTTCGCATATATGGTTCAAGGGCTCTATGACCGCAGCTGCTTACCCCACATTTTTAATGAGGATGTATCGGGCACGCTGCCGCATCTCGTCGGGTTTAGATCGGTTTTGGTTTTGCGTGGCGCAATGAAGAGGGTGGGGCCGTTTAATTGACGCATAATTATTGTCTTCTGAGATGACCTATCACTTCGGGTCAGCGAGATAGTTTTTATCCCTGGCTACTGTGTGCTCATCAAAGATCTATCTGACGGGGAGTTCTCGTTCTACTAGACATGTCATGGAGTTTATTCTATTGGTACCAGAGTATCGCAGCGATGGCCCAGGTGGATTTCAGTATCGACGCCCAGATATGACATGGCCATGCGCAAAGGTCCAATGGGGCGGATTCCGGGATCAAGAAGAGACGAGACACCCGACCACGAGTACCAGATGAGAGGTAGAAATAGAGAGATAATAAAAACACGGAGCCACGTACATTGTTGAAAGGAATTCAGACATGCTGTGTGAAAACGTAAACGAGACGTACGAGTGTCAATGTAATTTAGCAACAAGCGCTAAATTCACAGGAAAGCGGACTGGGATCCCTCCTTTCAGACTGACCATGGCCGTGCAAATTGAGATCACACTGTGGTGAGAGTTAAGGCCTTAGGGCTACAGAATATGTGAGTGAAAGTAAATAAATGGATGGGCTGCGCTCGGGTACATCCGGAGTCTAAATGATGAAAAGGGGTGTTGGTCCATTACGGATAGCCGTGCCAACCTCTGAACAACAACTTCTTGGCGCCGAGCTCCCTTGCAGCTCACCACCACAGTCCACCCACAGATCAACAGGCTTTGGTGCGTATAGACATTCTACTCTGTTGTTCCCTTCTTTGGCTCACAGGCAAGAAGCATTATCAGGCCCGTATTCAAGCCCATACCAAAGTTGTATCTAGCTCTACGTTGCTGCGCACGAACTTACTCACTGGATCCAATCTAACTTGGAGGAGGGCATGGCACCACCAGTAGCCATGTATGTCGTCGCAGCTGTCGTAGGCGTAGCAGCACTATTTGCGTTCAAAGAGGTACGTCCATACCCCTTCACACCAGTGACAAGGAAACACGTGCACTCACACTGCCCCATCTGCTCATCTTTTCGCCACCGTCATCCTCTAGTTCGTCTACGAACCGCATCTAGCCCCCAGATTTGAAGCATGGGCCGAAGATTTCCTCGAGAGGAGGCGGGCCGCGCGAAATAGACGCGCAAGCGCCGTGCCGGTCAGCTCAGCTCGTCGTCGTCGCGATGCTACCTCGTCTTCCGAGTCGTCGCGTCACAGCGATGTTGATCATGATGAACGTCATAGACCACGAGAACCCAACGATTTTCTTTTGGACGAATTCGAGCTCGAAGCGCTTGCTGCAAAAGAAGTAGACGAATGGCGGAATGAAGTACTAAGAAGCCGAGGAAGGACCGGGGCCGGCATGAGGCGGAGAACAGTGGACCGAACTACAGATGGCTTTGACACTTTCGACGGTACGAATACAACCCTTGACGAGGTGAGTGCACAGCATGGCCGCATTCATGTTGCAGCATGCTCAATAAATTTGCAGTCGTTCACATCTCTTACGCACACCCCACTTGCATACGTGATCTCGAATATTTCCTCCCCAGTCACAAATAGTACTGTGTCGCTTCCCAAGACGCCGCCTCGTCGCCATCGGTCCGAATCGCGGTCAACGACGGTGCAGAGAGATGGAGATACATCATGGGTAGACTCACATTCTCCGCCATCTTTCACCCATGAGATGCCGCCAGTAATCCTGAGGGAGACCTCCCCTGTCCCTGTCCCTGCGCCTCGCCCACCCTCAAATGACGTGAACTATCCAGGCGTCACTTCACCGTTCCCACTTGCCATCCCAGTTGCTACCAATTACTCACCTGCAGCTGAGGTCGCTGTTGCCCCACATCCGTTACCATTCACCCCTACTTATCA
This sequence comes from Xerocomus potaroensis, assembly GCA_038088895.1. Classification (NCBI taxonomy): domain Eukaryota; kingdom Fungi; phylum Basidiomycota; class Agaricomycetes; order Boletales; family Boletaceae; genus Xerocomus; species Xerocomus potaroensis. Next base: position 13,563 of record JBBPJT010000401.1, on the reverse strand, counting down.
AATAATGGCTGATGATTCTCCATTTGGGCCTCTTCTTCCGGTCACACCCCGTTCTAGCGCAGAGATGTACGGAGAGCGACCATTTTCGCCGATCACGAGGGTGATGGGATCTTCTTGTGGTTCCGGGTCGACGGGGACTTACTTATCTAGGGCCAATTCCGCGAGTTCAATGCGGACACTCGGGGGTACTGGCATACTCAGGAGAGGCAGTGGACTCGTCAACGAAGTCATCGTAACTGACTCCGATGAGGGTAGCGACGTAGGGGATGTTTCTACATCTGACTTGAGACCAGGGAATTCCGGTCCCAGCATGCACGAATCGGTCATTACATCTCTTTCGGAGAGGTATCCCGCTCCACCTACGCCTCCCGTGATGCTTTCTCCGCCTACATCTTCCATCGGCGTTATCTCTGCACCCTCGTCGCCTCGCAGCGGCGGCTCAGAAGCCATTATTGTCGTGGATGCCGTCACTTCGGCCCCACCCTCCCCTACAGAGCACTTTTCTCAGGTATACCCACCTCTCCCCTTGCTCCAGCTCCCCGCAGACCCACCCAGCTCAAGCCAACTGTCTCGTTCGCGATCCCAAGCGCATTCCACAACGTCCTCCGCCCACTCCTACGCATCCTTTCTCTCTCCACAGTCCCTCGGTCGTGCTGCGTCCGAGTCTGAAGGAGACGAGTTTTTGTCGGTCGCGAGCGATGATAGCGATTGGGGCGTGTCGCCTGCGACACCGGACGGAGGTAGACCTGTGATGCCCTCTGTGGATCGGGCGAACAACCCTTTTCTTGACTTTGAGGATTTGGGGCTGCCCGGTGGTAGGAGGAATGGTTCGGTGCGGGGGGATACGAGCGAGGGAAGCGAGGTGTTTGTGTCCGACCTCGCGCGAGAAGGTGGGAGTGAGGTGGGGAGTGATGAGAGCTGGGGGAGTGCACGGAGGCATTGAATTTGATTGGAATTGATTGGAATTCAGGCGGGAATATGAACTAGGGGTGCGTCTTGCGGGCTATATATGGGGATGACGGTTTCGGTGATGCGTTTTTTTTGTCTTTTTGCTTTGATCGTGTATCCTGTTTTTCTGTTTTCTTATTAGTGGACCACTTGGCGGTGTGCTGTCTTTTTCTTGTTGGCTGTCCTTGTATTCACAGTTGCAATTATAACACTTCCAGTTTTTTTAACATAATGTCAAGGTGGGGATGCTCAATGTAAAATAAAATGGTTTTCATTGTGACCAAGTCCATATATTCATTCAAGCACGTCAAGATATAGCTGAATTATGATCGGCATACTGTGTTCCACTATCGCATGGTTCCATATTCGGGGGTATGTTCGGTCTAGTCCTTGCGCGCCCGTTTCTTTGAAGTGCCGTTTTGCATTTCCACATCCCCATCCACTGTAGCAAAATACTCGAGAGATCCCTGGGGATCTGCCTTGATTGTCTTGCTGCCTTTAATCCATCCAACAGGGCAGACCTCTCCATGCTCGTCCTGCGATACTTGGGTTATGATCGACGACCATTTGCGAAAACGCTGAAAACAAACCGTGAACTGGAATGCCTGCAACAGACGGATTGTTTCATCGACCGATCGACCGACCGGTAAGTCATTCACCGTGATCTGCCTAGCAACAACCACATTTGAACGGAACGATGGTTTCCGCATGACGTGACGACACAAACCTGATGATGCCCTTTGGGTCGATGATGAAGAGGCCGCGAAGAGCGATACCTGCCTCCTCGATCAAAACGTCATAATCACGCGAAATCTGCATGTTTCTGTCTACGATCAGAGGGAGCTTCAAGTCGGGCCCGAGGCCGCCTTGTTTCCTCGGCTGTTTTGCCCAAGCAAAGTGCGAGTACTGCGAGTCGGTCGAGACGCCTGGCAAGCACGTGAGCCATCGTCGTCCACTCTTGTATTATTTGGTGACAGACCAAGAACCTCGGTGTCTAGTTCTTTAAACCGGTGGAGGGCATCATTGAATGCAAGAATCTCAGTGGGACAGACAAACGTGAAATCCCTATGATGAGAGCGCTCAGTACGTTGTGGCGGTCATCCTTACTTTCTGTGCGCTTACATTGGGTAGAAGAACAAAACGACCCTGAAAAGAAAGGAAAGGTCAAGTCAGCGCCCATTTAAATGAGCGAGGCCTACCATTTCCCGAGGTAATCAGCGAGAGAAACGTCCTTGAATGCACCTTCGATGACGGCTGTCGCCTTGAATGCTGGTGCGGGACGTTGGACACGAGCAACCATGATTTTTTGATGGCAAGATGTGACGAGGAACAAGAAGGAAGAAAAACACCGATCGCGAATTTATTTCGCGTTAAAGGCGTGTTATGTGCACTTGTTTTGATATTCCTAAGTTGGGGTTCGCAGTACGTAAGCAGTCTTTATGCTGCAGCTTGATGGATTTTACTTGGAAAAGTCATCCAAATTCAGAATTGTTATCCAGTCGCGACATTTGTTGCTTGTCCATGCACAGGACATGTTGCCTCACTCTGGCAGACTGATAAATTAGTCTTCCGCACGTTTTACCATGGACACAAGCTAGGACTGCCTTTGGTTCGTGCTCGTCGGCCGTGACCTCTATTTCCGTCGTGCCCTGCTCTTTGTGGGGAATCGGTAAAGTAATTCTTCTTTAGACTACCGGCAGAATCATACCGTGGGGCAGTGTTGTGTCCTGTTCAGGGTTTTCTAGTGATGCCGACCAGCAGCGTTCGCCAAATATGACGGTACCGTATGATATGACTCAAAGACACTGATTTCCTGTGTCCATTCAAATGTATAAAGTTCGTTTCAAACCCTTACTCGTTGCGCATTTACATGGATCCCGGAAAGTACATCGGACACCCTGCGGCTGGGGACGTCAAAGTCACGGCTGTCATCAAGCCTAATACTGATCCACTCGACGCTGCGTACGGTCTATCCCCTGAGCAAGCAAGCTTCTTCAAAAAGGAGACTGGGATAAAAGACGATGACAAGCTTAGAGCGCATATCCTGAAAGTACAAGAAGAAGCATATCAGGTCAGTGAGTCGAGTGTGCGACAGTACGTGACTGATACTCGCCATAGATATTTCCTTATCCATGTATTCGGTTGTTCATGTTTCTCCAGCAAGTTCCATTTTCAGTGTCCGTGTTGTTAATGTGCTGATTGCTGTCTGTCTAGGCCAGGAATTGTAGCCCATCCCGAGTATGAAAAGATCATCAAGCTCGGCCAAGAGCGTCCGGACGGGTTCTTCCTTGATATTGGTTGTTGCTGTGAGTGACTCATGATTCGCAACTTTTTGGTTCCTCAAGCCATTGATACTATAACACGTACTAGTTGGGGCGGACGCGAGGAGGGTAGTGGCAGATGGGTTCCCTCTCAGGAATGTGATAACCACTGATTTGATGAAAGGTAAATCATCGTATTCTCACGACAACTAGGCCGACGACGTTGAGATTTTAAAGAATTCCATGACATGGGTCACGCGCTCTTCAATACGACGGCGGAAACATACCCAATCACGTTTGTTCCCGGGAATGCGCTCGATTCCAATATGTTACAAATCGTACCTCCTTTCGATGAGCCCCCTGTGGGGGAAAGGCCTGACGTGTCTACTCTGATTTCGCTCAATCCACTTGCTGGTCGCTGTGCGGTCATCTATGCCTCCAACTTGTTCCACGTGTTCTCCGAAGAAAACCAACTGCATTTGGCCAAAGCGTTAGCGGGGTTGTTGTCCCCTGAGCCTGGTTCGATGATATGTGGTGAACACGCGGGTGACCGGAAAAAAGGTCTCTTCCGTCAAAGTGTTCAGACCCAGGAGGTGGAATTGTTTCATCACAACCCTGAGTCTTGGAGCACTCTGTGGGACGGTGAAGCATTTAGAAAGGGAAGTGTTGCGGTGGATGTGAAGCTGGATCAAATAGAGGTGTCGACTGGATCAACTCCTTATGGGTATTCACGGTTGCGGTGGTCGGTGGTGAGGTTGTAGTTGTGTGGTTTGGTTAGATCGTGTTATCTAGGTACTCCGATTATGAACCGAACATGCTAACACTGCTGGGGGTTGTTTTAGTATCCATACCATGAAGGTATCATGATGGGTACCGGTGAGTCTCGGACTCATGAGTACTTGAATCATAACCGGGTTGACGCGACGATTAGCACTGCTTTACCGTATCATCACAAACGATCGAGTCTTGCGACTCTCGACAAAATGAGTACTCAAAACCTCTCCAGCAATATCGATACTGGAGATCTCAAGACCAGCGATTTCATCAATCCTGACACTGAACCACTGGGTGCAGGATATAAGCTATCTCCTGAACAAGCGACCCTCTTCAAAAGAGCGACTGGGATAGATAATGACGAAGATCTCAAGACTCACATTCTAAAGGTGCAAGAGAATGCATACCAGGTTAGTCCTGGTTTCAGGTGCACCACTGAATGTGATCGCAATTCTAGACTCAGATATTTCCTTACTTGTGTATTCGCTGGTTTACATTCCTCGAGTAAGTCTCTCGTTTCTGCATTTATGTTTCCGCATTTTTAGTGGTTCAGACCGGGGATAGCAGCGCACCCAGAGTATGAGAGAATCATCAAGCTAGGTAAAGAGCGTCCTAAGGAAGTCTTGTTGGATATCGGTTGCTGCTGTGAGTAATTTGCGGTGTGATTCCCAAACACCGTTGATGTCGTGGTCGTTAGTTGGGGTGGATGCGAGGAGAGTGGTGTCCGGTGGTTTCCCCCTCGAAAACGTTGTGACCACCGATTTAGTGCAAGGTAAATCATCATCATCTCCTCGTGAGGGTAGCAACCAACGATCTTGGCGTTCTCAAGCATTTCACGACATGGGTCACGCGCTCTTCAATACGACGCCAGAAACATATCCGATCACCTTTGTTCCTGGGGATGTGTTTGATCCCAATACTTTGCAAATTGTGCCTCCGTTCAACAAGCCTCCCGTGACGGAAAGGCCCAACTTGTCCGCTCTGGCTTCGCTCAATCCACTCGCAGGCCATTGCTCGGTGATCTACGCGTCCAATATTTTCCACCTGTTTTCGGAAGAAAAGGGAATACAGCTGGCCAAAGCGTTAGCTGGATTGTTGTCCCCTGAGCCCGGTTCCATGATATGCGGTGAACAGGCCACGAGCCAGGAAAGCGGCATTCTCCAAGCGGAGCATTCGGGAAAGGTGGGGTTTGATGTATTTCTACACTCCCCCGAATCCTGGTCTGCTATTTGGGATGGCATCGCGTTCGCGAAGGGGAGTGTTAGGGTAGTTATGGACTTGGGACGGGCGGAAAGACCGATTTCGGCATCCGCTACTTTTGGATATTTGCGGTTGAAGTGGTCTGTAGTGAGATTGTAGATTCGATTGTACATATACCAATGCCACAAAAAAAGGAAGATAAGAGCGGACTACAGAGCGAGAAAGTATACCGCGACTAGGTTCAGCGGATCATGTTCCCGTATGATTTATAGTTCTATCAGCAACTCGAGTGTTTGATCATTCTATTTACGCTTCCTCCTAGTGGGTGCCGTTCTGCAGTCCGACACCATCCACCGCAGCGAAATACTCCAGAGATCCTTGGGGATCTGCCTTGATCGTCTTACTGCCTTTAGTCCACCCAATAGGACAGACTTCACCGTGTTCTTCCTGTAATGCCACGTCATGATCGCACCCAAATACAATATTCCGAGAAACAAACAGTGAACTGGAACGCCTCTAACAGACGGATAGTCTCATCGACAGACCGGCCAACAGGCAAATCATTGATCGTTATCTGCCTAGAAATGACGCTTAACTGATGGCCCAGATATGGACATGGCATAACCACACACCTGACGATTCCCTTGGGATCAATAATGAAGAGACCACGAAGAGAGATACCCGCGTTCTCAATGAGAACGTCGTAATCGCGTGAAATCTGCATATTCCTGTCCGCGATCAGAGGGAGTGCCAAATCAGGTCCGAGACCCCCTTTTTTTTTTGGCTGCTGTGCCCAGGCAAAGTGCGAGTACTGTGAATCAGTGGAGACACCTGTTGAACAAGAATGAGTGAGAAAATATCGTCCCTGTGTCGTTGTATGAGCACGACTGACCGAGGACAACAGCATCCAATTCCCGGAACCGAGGAAGAGCATCGTTGAACGCAAGAATTTCAGTTGGACAGACGAACGTAAAGTCCCTGCGTCGACAAGTTCGGCTCATTAAAGTATTTACCAGAAAATGTTTTAGAGACTCACATTGGGTAGAAAAAGAGAATGACCCTGTTGAAAAAAAAGATGCAGTCGATCTACTTCCCATTTAGTCGACACAACGAAAAACTTACCATTTCCCGAGGTAGTCTGTGAGGGATACCTCTTTAAACTCACCCTCAATGACAGCTATCGCCTTGAACGCTGGAGCGGGATGTTGGACACGAACGACCATAATTACTGAGCGACGGGGGGGATGGAAACGAAAAGGACGCTGAGTCGAAAGATAGCAGATTATGGTGCTTCATATACCCCTTGACTTAGTCACACTTCGGGCAGCCGAGTTTGCCGCACTCTTATCAACCGAACCGCATCGATTCGCCGCATTACAGTACAGAACCGAGATTGGGGGTTGATACGGATAAGATGTTCGGTTCTATCCATGGCACTAATTTTGCATCTTAAGACGTGTTATATGCATCTGTTTTGACTTTTCCAGATTCAGGCCATGCAATATAATTTGTGGATGGCTAAACCAGAACCGGTTTTTGAACACAAACACATTGGTGTTCTCATATGAAGACTCGAAGTATTTTCCGTCCTATTATTCTCTTAATAACTACAACGGCGCTAGCTTGGCAAAACTTTCCAGTTTTCAATTTCCGATGGCATTTAGTAACGTATGGCCCATGAGTAGCTCTAAGCCCACCATCAAAGCGAGTGAGACTGTCACCAGACATTTGTGTGGACAATGTTGACTGCATTTTCTTTTTGAAACTACGTGAATTTTCAGGTAGAGAGGTCCGAACATAATTTCCCTCCGTCTTAAAGTAAATTGGTGACTACTGCATATCATAGTACGTATATTTGCATGACAACATTCTCAGAAAAGTCCGACATGAAGTAGTCAGCCGCTATTGTCCTTGCCCCCACAACAATCACACATTAATTATTAAAGTGCGTGTCGCATCAATGGTGCACCAAGTCATGGCGGAGTTAAACGTTCCATCGTACTCTAACGTGAAATAGTACCACGTTTTATTTGGAAATATTCGAGTCAGCGTGCGGTACTTAATGACGAGACTTTTGTTGTCATCCGCTTGACATGGTTACGTACATATGATATCCATCACCTGCAAGACTTCTACATTACATATGAGTACTGCTTTGCCGTGTCGTCCACATCATGATGGCTTCTAATCCAACCATTCTTTTCTTTCCACTTGGTCGAAATTTAAATCGGGGAGGTAAATGCAATGTCCAGAGAAAACATGCAAACTGGTGGGTTGTTTCCAGGAGAACGATATGGACGATAGATATGTATGTTATGCTATTGCAAGTTCTTGCTGGTCGTCACGCAATCACACCTTTCTGCCCACTCTTTCCTGGTGCCATAATTATTGGCGCGGGGGCTTGGTCGAAACCTAACCTAGCGGTCCGGCCGGGACGGAATTAATTTTGAGAACACGCCCCCCCAGGAACACGCCCCAGCACCAGCATTAGCTGATCGCCGTCGTTGTCACACACAAGATCTTATCAAACGTGGCCGGGGGCGTCCGAGAGGAACAAAGAACAAGCTTGGAACAAAGAATGGCGGTCGTCTGCGCAAGGATGGCCAACCTACCCGTTTCCGCGGCGTCAGCACTACTGCACACAGCGCCAGAGGTGATTTCTCCACCACACCGCAGGAATTCTCTAAACAGAATGCTCGCCCATCATCATCTCCCAGGCTGCCGAGACCCAGTATGAATCCTCATCATTATCAACAACTAGGCCGGACTGAAACGCGCCATCACCCCCCAAATACATCCCGGTAATCCCACTAGCGCACTATTGGAGTGTCGACCATCGAAGAGACCTCCCAAAGACAAGTCGTGCACATACTACCGAGGCACTGAATGAAGGTCACCGGAGTGCTCGAAGTGCGCCGTGAAAAAGGTGCACCTTGTTTTGTTGCTTTATTCTTTTTACCTCCAGACTCAACCTTCATCGGATCCGGCACGGTAGCGCTCAGTGGCACATGGTCCTTTAGCTACTGCCAGAGCCGGAATTGCGAGTTCAAGCGCGCTTCCTCAAGCAGAAGGTTAGCTAGGCTCTTGTCTGTGGAACTGATCACATTCGATGCGAGCAATCATGTTTCGTGACACTGTGACCACGCTGGGCGGAGCGCACGAATTAATTTGACTTTATTTACATTTAATTTCTTTTTCCGCTTGATGTTTCACCATGCCCGCACTTACGCCCAGGGCCCTATACTTTTGTCCTTGACCGTTCCAATTTGCTCAATAAGATATTGTTTTGTGCTTCGAAACACAGTGATTACCTGATGTAGTGGATTGGAGCATTTAGAACGACAAAGGGCAATCCCGTGGTTCTCACTTCGCCGTTTCAACCTCTCTGCGGTCGCCCTGGGCGGTCTTGCCGATCTGGAAAGTGGGCCTGTGAGGAAATTTGGGTGCAGACCTCAGAAGACATGTTCAGCCGTGTAAGGACAAGAACATGCATATCGGAAGGTATGACAATTTGCTTGTTGTCCAGGTGTATTCTCACTTTTCTGACCGCCCCACCTTAAGATCTTCAACCACAGAATGGGGATCCTTCATCATTGTGAATGTGGTTGAATACATATACGATGCTCTCGTTCTCCTTGCGTGCTACTTGTTCGTGTGTCTCTTTTCTTGCTCGTTCGCCGATATCGACCAACCCCGTTCACAATCATTGGAACTTACCGAAGGTCTACACGCATTCGGAAACTACAGAGAGCCTGGGTGAGGATGACGTTGCGCGAGTTGTGGTCGATTGTGGTCGTATCAACCACTGACAACTTTCCCAGCGTCTCCGCCCCCTCTTTTCCCCTCCATCCTCATCGCGTCCATCGGCTCGGCCGTGTTTCATGTTTGCGAGCCGCTAGATGGGTTAAATCCAAATCTTCACGCGTTGGAAGGTCAGGGGGTCCTTTCTCACCCGTTCATCCCCGCATACCCATGGGAGAAACATGCCGATGCGGAAACAACAGCTGAGGTGGATGAACAGCGCTTGGGGAGCCACAGGTGCATAGACATCGCACTTGTGAGTGTGATTGACAGCGTGACGTGGTCTGCGCGATCCGCACTGGCCCCGTTGGTGATTGGGCATCGATCGCTAACATATGCCGCTTGCTCCGTCGTTGATTACTGGATAAGAATTGAACTGGTAGTTTTACATCTACTTGGGCGTAGAGAATACAATGTCATGGTGAGCTTTTCGGCCATTCTTGTACTGAGTCAGCCACCACCAGTGTGAGATAGCGCATTACCGCAGTTCCTTGCCGCAACCAGATGTCAGGTATTGGTAAATCCATTTAGGATCTGTCCCTTGGAAAAGGCGGGGTGGGCGACAGAAATTCTCACAATGTTTTGCTGGCTGACACCCCATCGGATGTCACATCGGCAAACTCAATCCTTTCATATGGAAATCCTCCATATGAAAGGATTGTCGTGCAACCGAGTCCGGCTAAACGCACTGGACCCCGGTTTGACGAATGTGAGCTCCTATTGCAGAGTCCAAGTTCATATGTTTAACCTGCCTCATGTCACGCTTCAGTGGGTGCTTCCTTCTGCCTGGCGGTGTTGAACAAGTGCGGGCCATTATCTCCGGGCTTTGGGTCCGATGTCTGACGAATGTTGATGGTACGCCTCCCAACCGTGTCTTGTGTTTCGCTTCTGTCAGCCATGCGTCATGTCGCGTAGTTGAAAGTTCAAGCGAGTGTTCTGATCTTATTCCGGTGTGGGACAGTCACTATGCTCACCGCGTTCCAGAGTGTAGTTACTGCAAAGAATTGAAATGAGGGAAATTTTGATGTGTCTTTGGTAGTAATAACGGTACGTGTTTCCACAACTGGCCTTCTGTTGCAATAGTTTACGGCATCAACACTCGGCTCTGCAATTTTTCCTTTTGCTACTGCGCCGTCACAACAGGGTTCGGGTCGCCGGCCTCCTGCGGCTGTCTGACACCCGAAGGAGATATGGTATAGGGATTCAACATGCCAATTTCTGGTAGTGTTTCACAAAAAGGGAGCTCATAATGTAATACTCCCCATTTTCAAGCGAACTAGGATATAATACGGGTCACTCGCACCGGGACTCATCTAACAATCGCTCCTGGCATAACCATGGGATCGGTACAATTACTAGCACCGTACGCTACCCCAAGCTTTGCTTCGCTCTCCACCGGGACATGGCCCAACCCGTCTGAGTGGGCCTTGTTGAACGACTCGGTTGGCGGACGCCTACAAGCACTCAGGCCTTGGGCAGCAGTTTGTTACACTTCGGATCCCCTCTATAATGCGGACGAGTGTCAAATTGTGCTTTCTGGATACAAAAATGATACACAGGCATGTATAAACAAGTATTGTTTACTGCGTATACTGACTCCGAACTCTTCAGCGAGAAGCAAATCCTGCGGCGCTTCTCTGGACAAACTGGGAGTCGTGTGGTTATGGACAAGGATGCACTTTAGACTATAACAATCTGCAGCCTATCACAAATGGGACATGTCACCAAGGATCGACGCCGCCTTACAGTGTGTCTATCTTAAATGCCCAAGATGCAAGTACCGTGGTCAAATGGGCGACTGCGCATAACGTGAAGATCACAGTGAAGAACACGGGTTTGTCGTCCTTTACAGTTTCTGGTTTCTATTCATGGAAGTCTATCAGGCCATGATTACCTTGGCCGCTCTGCGGCTCCGTCCACTCTCCAAGTCAATACCCACTTGATGAACGATCTGACCTATAGGCAGGATTTTATTCCCCAGGGGTCGGACTCCGGCCCGTTTACTGCCTTCACTATCGGTGCAGGGGCACAGATGTCCCATAGTGAGTAACTCATGGCTAAACGTGCCGATGTCCAGGTAACTGGTACTATAGTTTACGATTATGCTGTAAAGAACAACGTTACTCCCGTCCTGGGGGGCTGCCTGACTGTTGGAGCCGGTGAGCGTGATCTCAAGCATGCCAGGGCGTTCACTCACTCATGCACCTTAGCGGGGGGATTCCTTCAAGGGGGCGGACTTGGTGTGTAAGTCATATTTTGTGCTTTTCCGGTAATGCAATCACTTGACGTACAAACTAGGTTGACGGCTGCGTATGGACTTGCGGTAAGATACCATTCCTCTCTGTAGATCGAAACCAGATGGGCTGACCGAAAACAGTCAGATAGTGCTCTTGAGTTTGAGGTAATTTCTCTTCACTTTTACATGCCACGTGGTCCAACGAGTTGGGGGTAGGTTGTTACTGCAGACGGGCAGATCAGGGTAGCGAACAAAGCTCAAAATTCAGATCTGTTCTGGGCCCTCCGTGGAGGCGGCGCAGGTAGTTGGGGGATTGTCAGTGCGTGCGAACCCATACTGCCCTGATTCTCTGACTCTCGTAGCCTCCGCCACCGTCCAGGTGTACCCTCCGGTTTCGATTGGGGCTTCCCTTCTCACCGTTGTGCCAAATTCCTCTCAAAATGCGACGGCGCTTGGTATTCGCTTCATCTCTTTGGTGGCGGGATACCAAAATTCGTGGGGCAGCGTAGGTATCACGTCCAGTTTCTTAGTGACTGGGAGCGAATATTTGCTTGTATGTCCTGTTGCTTGTCCCTTGTCCACTAATAACTGGCTATCATCAGTCTCTTTACTTGCCTGCCAGTACTGCTGCTGTATCTGATCTCTATCCATTCTTCGAAGAGTTGAAGAGCCTCTCTGAAAACTATACTGTGACCTCGAACACGACCTCAGGTTCCATGTTCCCCACGATCAGCGCAGCGATCCAAGAAAACGTAGGTCCTACCTTCGATGCGTTAAACCACTACGGCGCCTCGAACCTGCTTTCCTCGCGCCTCGTTCCAAAATCGTACCTCGATCCTTCTAAACCAGGATTGATTCAATCCGTCTCCGAGGCAATCTGGAGAGGTTTACAAACACTTGATAAACCGCTTATTGCGAAAGAGAAGGGTACTTTGGGCCCGAGAGTGGCGTTCATACTCTCCGACTTGTCCTACGCGACAGCCAAATCGGTGGATGCGAGCGGCGCAAACCCTGCTCTCTACACGAGCGCGTGGCACGTCGTCTATGGCGCGTGAGTTCTTGTTTTCGGTACATCGTTCTACTTGAAGTGTTTCTTACATTTGGTCCATGCTCGTGACCCTGCAATTGACTTGCTGTAGACCATGGACTACCGAAGCGAGCGCCGCGACGAACTCAGAGGTCATGACGGCCGTCCGTGATGCAGTCGGGCCACTGACCGCGCTGGGAATCACGAGCAGCTACCAAAACGAAGCGGATGCGTTCGAGCCAAACTGGCAGCAAGGTATGCGTGCTTGTTTCGTTCACACCGTGTGGTCGATCGGGTTGATGTGTGTTTTGTTTATGCTAGCCTTCTTTGGATACAAGTATGCGAAGCTGTCATCCATCAAACAGAAATACGATCCTAACAACTGTGAGTAGACGTTTGCTCGACCTGATAGATCAGCGCTTATGAACGGCAACAGTCTTCACGTCGTACAAGGTAAATACTGTTCCTCCGAACGGCCTGCTCAAATGAGATTCATGATGACCCGCAGGGAGTCGCTTCTGTGACAAGCTCGACCGCTTACGAATGTTATTCTGTTGAGCAGAATGAAATGGCCTAATTTGCAATGTAGTTGTTGGCCTCTAGATACGCGAATATGCAGTGATTATTGTCCCAATTTACCTTGACCCTGTAAAGATTGTTTAGTAGGTACCCCAAACAAATTGAAGTGAAAGCCCACTGTGCTAATGGCGGGAACACTGAGGGATCGGGCGAGACGGAACTGGACCACGATCCATACCAGAACCAGACTAGTCGGGGCCATATGTTTCGGGCTGGCGCTCTCGGATAGACTCTCGCCGATGAACAAAAGACAGCAAACTTGTTTCGTTGTAAGACAGCTACCACAAGGTGCGTATTTCTAGTGGTCATATCAGGAGAAGAGGGCTACGTGTTACTGGCCTATATATCGTACAAACCCGACTCGAAATGAAATGCGTAGAAAACTGGGACTCTCAGCCTGCACAAAACACATCTGAAGGGAGTGGTCAGCGCGCACGAACCAGGTCTATAAAAGAAGGGAATACCCACTCTTGATCGAAGACCTCAAATTCCGATATGGACAAACACAATTCGTTTGTCCAGCGGTACCTCGTTAGCAGCCTCGAGCACCGCAGTATTCAGCGCCGCAGCCGCATGCTCGAAACTCACGACGGGATGTCTAAACATTTCACTGTAGAACCGCGTAACCACCTTGTGTGCGACCGCATCATCTACCTTCCACAGCGTCCCAACCACCCCGTTGAACCCTGGAAACTGCATCCCAGCCGCGAGATGGATCACTTCGTCCGGCGTCGACG
>JBBPJT010000400.1:0-25522 GCA_038088895.1 Xerocomus potaroensis | reverse complement strand
CACTTGGATGCGCAGGCACTGCTCAAGCCGACTAGCTGCATTCCTCCTGGTCTCCACCCTCGCCATCGTGCCCTCCGTCCAGTACTACTCACCGTTCTTGACTGCGCGACTCGGCAGACACACAGTCACACCTGATGGCCTCCTGATCGTCGATCCTGCAGGGCCCCACCCAATTTTTCAGCTGATTCGCGACGCTGAGGCGGCGTGGGCTGAAAAACAGGCGCGTGCAAGCACAACGCTCGACGAGGCCATTCAGGAGTACAAGCGGCGGTACCACCGCGCCCCCCCACGTGGCTTTGACAGATGGTGCGGCCCCGTGGTGTTCCATAGCGTCCTACTGGCCACTGCTGACAGACAGGAGATAGGTGGGCTTATGTCGTCCGGCACAATGTTCAGCTCCCAGATGAATACGATGAAATATACCACGACATCGAACCCTTTTGGGGAGTCGACCCTGCTGAGCTCGCACGCACACAAGCCAAGCTCGAAATTAAACCTGGTCTCATCACCGTTGCCAGCACCAATGGCGGGCCCCTAGCGGTGGTGCACTCGACATTGTCGCCAAAGGAAAAGCACCTCATGGGCAGGGTCGAGGACATGCTCGGCCTCCTGCGCGACATCGAGCAGGATCTGCCTCCATTGAGGTTCTCGTTGTCGCCACGTGACTCGCCAAATATGTTGTCGGATTGGCGGATCACAAGGATGGCGCAGCAGGCCGCTGCAAATAGGACAGGTAAGTCTCGCCGTTCGAATCCGGGTGCACATTACAACCTTTTCTTTCTCTTTCGCGAGCAGTGCTGGTGAATGCCGACTTTCCAGAGGTGACAGAGAAAGGGTGGACAAGAGCTTGTCCACCTGACTCGCCCGCGCGTCTCCACCCACCCCAGCTCGCAAATCTCTCCGTATCCAGGCTTGATGTGCCCAAGACATTTATTGCATCGCATCGTGCGACAATGGACCCATGCAGACATCCGTCGCTGCTGAAAACCCATGGTCAGTTTCTCTCGTACAAAGAGGGGCCGATGCCGCAGAACACGCTCATCCCACGATTTTCACTCTGTGCAACAACGTTGCACCATGATATTCGTCCACCTTTACCATACGGGTGGGTATGGCCCGGGAACGACACTGACAATCCAAACGGGGATGAGGAAACCGACGCGGGCTGGGGGGCATTTGATGGGGATCTAAAGTGGGAACAAAGGGTGGACGAGCGATTGGGGTGGAGAGGGCGTACGACGGGTATGCATGCACATCTGGATGCGGGGTGGGTGTATGGGCACAGGGCACGGCTAGTGACGCTTGCGAATGATCTCAAGGGCAACATATCCGTGTTGCGTGCGTCTGATAGGGTCAGTAAACTGGGGTGGGAGGAGAAGGTCGGAGAGGCGGAGATAAAGCAACGCGCACATATCAATCCTGCATGGATGGACATTGCATTTACAGATAAGCCTGTGAGTTGCGATGCACAGCAGTGTGCAGAAATGCAGGACATGTGGGAGTTTCGCAGGGTGCAGCGACCACACGAAGAGGGGCGATACAAATTTATACTCGATGTACGTCCGTTTCCAGAGGTCACCCATCTGTCTGAATGATCTGCTGACGGTATTAGGTGGACGGGAATGGGTGGTCTGGCAGATTCAAGAGGCTGATGACGAGCCATGCGCTCGTGTTCAAGGCGACGATTTATCCTGAATGGTGACGGCTACGACATTCCATAGAGCACCTGACTTATCGCCTTGTGCTCTAGGTACACATCGCGTATTGCTCCGTGGGTGCACTACGTCCCAATCCAGATATCCTACACCGATCTCTACGATGCACTTGCGTTTTTCAGGCTGCATGACCAACTGGCCAGACGAATCGCGATGGCAGGCCGGGCGTGGAGTCGAGCATACTGGCGAAAAGAAGACATGACGGGGTATTTCTATCGGTTGTTGTTGGAGTACGCGCGGGTGTCCAGTCTCGATCGTGCGTCGATGGATTATGTAGAGTGAGGTATATTTTGTACAACCGAAACATACAAGAAAAAATGGTGGCAGAGGGCTCAGGTGGGGAGCGCCCCTCGTAAACGAATTGTACCATCCTTGAGGTGCTCCGTGATGACTGGGCTCGTTGTAGGGTGATACTTGAACTCTTTCAGGTACCCCGTTGCTGGTGTGGGGGTGAATAGAACAACGCGAGGACGAAGACGCACCGGGAAGCGTAGACAATCTTTGGAGGATTGTTATTGGTTGCTCAGCTGGGTGGAGGGAATGGGGCCTCCGGATGGAAGGGCCACAGACCGTGTAATCCGACCCGAGCCCAGGATTGCTTCTGGGCTTAGGCTTTGATTGGTTGGTTGGTATGACGTGGTCGCCGTCTGTGCCTGTTCGGTGGGGTCCTGGTAGGGGTGCCAGGTGGTGAGAAGGAAAGAATGGTCCTGCCACACAATGAACGCGTCAGGTCTGGGCCAGTACTAGTGTTAAAAGTTTGGTTTGATCGACTGCTAGGTTCGGTATGACCAACAATTGGTTGGTGAGATCTTGCGGGCCCAGCCAAATAATTTTTGACCATATGAACGTGTAGCAGGATGACTAAGCGAACATCGAACTGCGCTACCACCCCCGCTCAATGCCAGCACCTCCCATTGATTTGGTACTAGCAATACATCTGTTAAACGTTAATTGTGATGGATGCCATTATATCTTCATCGTCGGGTGCTCGTCTACCCCAAATATTCACTTTCGGGTCTATTGTACCAATTTTCGGTTTTCCACACAACATATGGTTGTATCGTCTTTGCTAACCCAGTTCTCCTCACCATCTGATTGGCGTTCGGTTCAACGCAAGCTCAACTTATGTGGTTCATCCGCCACCACTCGTGAATTCGCACCAAGTATCTTCGACAGCGTTCAGCCTTCGTATTTCATCCACATCTCGTCCATCACGTCTCTCCCGTTTGCAACCATCCTTTAGAACCCTCCTTCGTTCAAGTGCGGAGCGATTTCTGCCATACCCTAAAACGACCGTGCTTTTTCCCCTGCTTTCTCTCCCGGATTTACAGCTCTAGACTGTTCCCCTCCGTCCACGGACCAATTTCGCTACCCGCCCACTCTCCCTTATCTTCCTGCACCAGCTCACTTTGCTTCATTTAATTTCAAAGTCGTGCCTCCCATCGCTATTATCGCAAGCTCTCCTAGTTCTGGTCTTTTCTACGGCCTTTTCTATCTTATGTAAGATTTTTCCTTCACTTCAGTTGCTCATCCTCAAGACTAGTCGCCTTCAACCATTGTCTCTGCCGCTGTATCTCACTCATTCCTAGCCCGTTGTCCCCGTCTTGTCTGGATTACCGCTGTCGATTTGTAGATCTGTCTTGCTCATCCATCCTCCCTCGTGATCTTCTTGCTCTAGTTCGTTTACCTACCCCCCGATTGTCTGAGTCACCGTCACCTGTTGTCCTCTCATCCTAATTATTTCCCCCGCCTTGTCAAAATTCATCCCTAGCCGTGTCATTGGCTTCACCTTCACGTTACCTTTCTCACAAATGTCTATCTATGCCTGTGAGCTACTTGTCCTACTCTTTGCGATTCGAGAACTGTCATAGAATATTTTAGCATCAATAAGGGTGCGCGCGAATTTTCCGTGCATATCCATGCTGCAGCGAAGACCAACCTATATGACCGCAAGAAATACAGACAGCTCCCGGGTATGCAACGACCAGACCGATCGTGGGAGTTAAGATGGGCATACACGTTTGGCACACCTGTACCCTGGTCTGGACCACAGGTTGGACGACCGCGCTGGCTGTGCCTTCCACATGCCCTTACCACCCCCGTTGACCGGCCAATTTCCTCGATAAGATTTAAGACGGGTAGTCGGTGTTAGATATTTCACCTTTGTCCATGAACTTCCCATTTTGCAACTCATCCTTCATAGTTACTCTTCGTATTCTCAACTCGTGCACCTCAGCGTTCCCCATCATCGATGACCGCTGAGTAATATATCGTCTAGCTCGTATAGCTGGTATCTTAAATGGTCTTGGGCGGGGCCGATGGTTAGGAGTAGGGATAGCCCCCTGGCGGGAGCTTTCGCAGGCTCAAAACTATACCAGATCTGTTCCTCTTATCTGCCCTGCCCCATACTCATAATGTACATGATCCGAGGGTCACTCCCTCTGATGGCCCGACCCGAGCTTCGAGGAGGGGTGCCCGTCCGTCCAAATGCTGTTACTAATAAGACTGTGATCAAGTTATCCTTTTCTGAGAGACTGAGGCTGAGGCTGGAGCTGCTGGAATGGAATAGCTCGTCCCAAACGATGCTTAAAGTTTTTCAGCTCAAATTTTTATTTTGCGGTGAGTCACTTGCCAAAACGATAAGCATGGCACTAGGATGTGATGCATCTGGCTCGATTAGAACTGATAATTGCACTATTAGATATAGTATTGTCTTGATACATACAGCCTTTAGTTCGACCGCTTACTTCGTAGTCTTTTCACAACATGCCCGATGCACTAGCGCTGTTTAGTTGCATACAGTACTTATACCGTTCGTTGCAGCTCGTAGTAGCCTCAGTCATTTCTCCGTCCCGTCTGAGGTATGCACTCATTATAGCTACTTTACTGTTTACCGATCGGTACCTAGTTCTTATATTCTTTATGCACGTGGTAGTACAGTAGTGAATTCAAGTTCAGCCTCATTTCATTCCTTGTTCGGTATCATACCATCTGTTATAAAGAGAAGAGCCACCTCACCCAACCTCAAGTAGCCACGCACTTCACCTTGCCTCGGAATCCTGAGGCAAAACTCCGACGCTATCTCACCTCGCCACCTCACAGCAGCACTAGTCATGTTGCAAAAAGTGGGGTCTAAGTGTTGGTGTTTCTAGTTTACTAACCGGATCGAATCCCAGCGTTGGGAGTAAAAACTCTCTGTTTTGCATCTCCTTTTGGCCATCCTATTTCTAACATCTTAGAGATACCCGGTCTGTATATAGGTGACAGAGTTGTGCCTGCCTCTTACCGCCTTCATGGGAAGCCATCCATAACAAGTTGCTCTAACGTTACTTGTGACCCGGCATATGGGGATGCGGTGTGGTAATCACCTCTTATCAGGGAAGTTAGACCCATAATCAGATTTTACCTGCAGGTATAAAAATGATGTCCTACCTGCCGATAGCAACGACCTCCTTATTTGCTGTCAAGTAGAAAAAATGGGGTACACCTTGATCACGTCTTTCGCGGTATTGGGGCTGCTCACTGTCGTGTCTGTGCATGCCGTTTGTCAAATGCTTCAACACAACGATGAAAGAAGGCACTACCCTCTTCCGCCTGGTCCTACTCCACTCCCGTTCCTGGGGAATGTCCTGTCCATCAACAGTCGTCTGCCATGGTTGACATATACCGAGTGGCGGGCAAAGTATGGTAAGTCGTGTGTAGCACCCACATGGATGGGCTCTCAGGTTTGATAGGGGATATCATATATGTTCGACTTCTCGATACCGATGTTATTGTTTTGAACTCGGTCTCCGCCGCCACTGCGTTGATGGAAAAACGATCGGGAATATATTCAGATCGTCCTTTTATCTCAACCGCTGCCCCGTGAGTCCCATCCGTGTATTCTGGAGGTCATTAATTGTTTTATACTGTTCTAGATACGAAAATGATTGCAACTTTTCCATTTTGTCCCATAGCGGACAATGGAGATTGTGCCGGCGAATATTCCATCAGACATTCAATGCCAATTCCGCCCTCAAGTTTCGCCCAATGCAATTACAAAGCGCCAGACAGTTGATCCGCCACGTAATCGAAGATCCCGATGAGTATCCATCGCATTTTCAAATGTGGGCCCACTGTTCAAGTACGATGTCGTTAGTGGTGACCTAGATATTTGCAGGTTTTCGACTGCGTTTGCGATGTCTGCGGTGTATGACTACCAACCAAGTTTTCGCAACGACTCTATGGTCTCGACTATAAATAGCTATGTCGCAGCAGCTATTGCAGGATTGGCACCCGGAAAAATATTACTCGTCAAATTTTTTCCGTTTCGTGAGTCCCGCCGATTAGCTGTGGAAAAAGGTTTCACTAAAAATCACTTCGGAAAGTGCTTTATGTACCTGATTGGCTTCCTGGGTCGTGGATCAGACGCGAAACGATGGAGGCATGTGAATGGAGAAACAAGGTAATCGAGACGCCATATCAGTATGTCCAGAAACGCATGGTGAGCCTTCAGCGACTTCGTATTCAAAAGCTCATCGCCAAGGCCCGATGCTGCAGGAATCAAGGGAATATGTCAGCACCGCAATGTTACCAGACCATATCGTTCGGATGGAAAATTTTACCGACCCATATCGTTCTGAATACGAGACCGCTCTCAAGTACGCTTCCGCCACAGCTATTCTCGGTAAGATTCTTGCTGGAGTGAATGGGAAAGATGCCTTATCGTTTGCTTACACAGGAGCTGTAGAATCGGTTTGTACGAGTTCGGAAGTGTGGATGCATACTCACAAACGTTGCAGACAAGCACCGTACTGATGGTATTCACCCTTGCGATGGTGGAAAACCCGCATGTGTGGAAATATGCCCAAAGTTCAATTGATACTATCGTCGGAACTGATAGGCTGCCCAATTTTGAGGACAGACCGTATTTACCATACGTCGAAGCAATTGTCCGAGAGACATTGAGATGGAGACCAGTCGGCCCAATGGGTTCGTGACGGAACGCTACTGTTTCCCTCTCGGAATTATCTGAATGTCTTGAAGGTTTCGCCCATGCGGTCTCACGAGGTGATATTTATGAGGGTTATTATATACCGAAAGGTGAGTCTGGTATATATGTGCTCTACAGAGAATAATGTTCTATAGGGGCAACTATTGTCGCAAACGCCTGGTAAGCTTCGCCCGTAAGATGACGCATATCCAAAGTTATTGAGTGTCCCAATCCAAAAAGGGCAATGTCCCGCGACGAAGCGCAGTATCGTGACGCGGAAAAGTTTATTCCTGAAAGATTCTTGAATAAGCAAGGCATGTTAACTGATGACGACCCTCGTGACTTTATCTTCGGGTTCGGCAGGCGGAAATGTCCGGGTAGGTCGCTTCAGCACCCGACAGCACGCGGCACTGACCATGATTAGGTCGATATGCTGGGGATGCGTCTGTCTGGATCGCGATCGTGACGATGTTGGCGACGCTGGACTTCAATCTTGCCAGGGATGCAGATGGTCACGATATCGCGTTCAAAGCGACGTTCACGAGTGGAGTGACAGAGTACGTCTGGATAAGTCGTTTATCGCGTTTTTGTTTGACGTAGAATTCAGACACCCCGATTATTTTCCTTGTCATCTGACTCCTCGGCCACATGTCAATAAAGAAATGCTTGATTGCATTCTGTGAATTAAGGGGATGACTTACTGAGACCTTCCTTTTTTCATTTATCCGTCGATGCGTGTAGCCCACTACCTACTAAATCGTAGTCGTCGATTTGACTCTGTTGATAATCTAAATCCTCAATTCATGCTTAACAGATAGTGAATTTATCTGAACAAAACATGTACAACACATTGTACACAAATCATTATAGCTGATTACAAAACAATGCAGAAAAACACACTTCAAAATTCATGAGGCTGTGTAAGGACCCCACATGCATCTGAGTGAGTGTGTATGGAAAAATATGCTCAGTTGATCCATTCATGCCATGCCAACTGTCCACTGATCTCAAAGCCCACATCCCAGCCCTCTACAACCAAGCCTATGCATATATGCAACTCTTGGGAGTCACTCTCACTCAGATGCATCCGGGGTCCTTACACAGCCTCATGAATTTTTGAAGTGCGTTTTTCCGCATCGTTCTGTAAGTAATCAGCTGTAATTATGTTTTTAACAGGTGTTTGAGCAACTGTCTACTACGTACTAGATGCGGTGGGTAATTGATTTGTGACGAAGTTTTTGTACGGAACGGCTCTGGTGATAACAAATAGGAGCAAAATTAAAACCATAAAGTCTGGGCCAGTACTAAACCAACCTTTCAACAGATTGCTCATCAGAATCATGGCCGGCCAAAAAATCTTATCTAGTACAGTAGATATGCTCATATTGCATAGGCTACACATACCTTTCAACTCTCAGAAATTAAGTCTGATGCAATCACATGGAAACAAATACCGGTTGGGCGTTTGTGATGGAGAGTTTCCGAGAAGAACGACCAGAGCACCTTGCTGCTTGGGGAGAGGTCTTAGCTTCCTTTTATGGTGATGATTATATAAGCTCAGGGTTGCGCACTGCGTTGTTCTGGTACTAAGGTACTCATAGTTCCACCTTTTCAATACCTAGCATTGACGATACGCTGGACGAGACGCATCAGTCGAGTGACTCACGAGACGAGCGAAAGAGGTACAAGCGCCTGGGAAACGCCACCAAGGTTAGCTCACACGGATCAGTAGAGATTCTGATAGTCTGGCGAGACCGCCCAGTGGCGAGTGCTTACTCACCTTGCTTGGATGTCTGGCGTTGGGTCGACCCTCTGGCTATCCGTTCTTCGCGGCTGTCTACTTGAGGACTATAGCCCCATATGACAAGTGTCCCAGAACCAGCTCCACTTTATCGACGGTAGGGAAAGGGAACAATACATCTCTACGTGGAGCGAGCTGTCCGGCAGTTGTCGCGGGTCATGTGAAATTGTAACTTGACATTTTACAATAATCATTGTGTTGCTCGCCTCGCAATGTGCCATTCGTCAATTTGCCCGAAGCTGGCAGATTCTGCTTTAGGTTTGACAAGCGCTTGGACCGTGTGACCAGACCCTTCCCAAACTGGGGCAAATCGCTTATAGACAGCCTGGTGAAGGGAAGTGGGGACGAAGCTTGACCATCCGTACTTGTGAGCTGTGTGACTCTGGCCTTGTAGATTTTTGTCTTGATCTTGGCCGGACTCAACTCAGAGCTGGTATTTTTATGCTGATAATTTGCAAACTTTTGAGAGATCCTTCATCACCAGGTCCAATTTGAGGCTATACATATATGCAAAGGATCAGTGTTTGATTTCAGATCAACTTGAGTGTACTTGGCTTGAAGCTTGAAGCTAACACAATCTGATCGGGATGTTCCGGGACTTAGGCCATCCATCGTCGTCAAGTTCGTCTAATGCAACCCCTGTACTTGGGTACTACTACGCAACATTAGTAGTCGCCTAGGAAGAACCGGGTTATGGCGGTCCTGCGGTGACCGATGAGCTGTATCAGCATGGCAATGGTACCATTCTCTGAAATTTCAGATTGGGCTGTTCTGACGTGTCCGATATCTTATTTAAGGGAGAGCCTTGTGACCTAGTTCGAAAAGGGTGTATTCTCCATTTCATGCCTTGTGATTATCCCCGGTCACTATCAAGCGTCCTTATCGGGCAGGGGCCACCGGTGTGTGATCCCATCTCTTCCTGCTCCGCACACTCAAGTACCGCCACTAAATGCTGTCCATACTATGATCGATGGACCATGTGATTCAAATCACATGGGCAGTGAGCAAGCTTGTTGGAGGCGATAACGTTTCGGAACGTATTTCGCGCCACGAACCTAAATGTAGGTAGGTGTCTGCTGCGTGCCCGCTTGAAACCAAGTACTCCTGCATTAGATCACTCACACTTTATTGCCGTTCTACAGACTGAACGAACGTCCAGTCTTTTAATTTCCGCTCAACGATATGTTACTTGCCGTGGAATACCCTGGTGCGTTCTGAATCAGTTGGACACTCAGACGAGATACGACTTGAATAGTTCATATCACATAGTGTCATACCCCCGCGTATGACAGGCACCATGCTGTACGCCCTCGCTCTTCATCTATGATTCACTGGCGTGTACACGTGTTGTCATGGGAGCTTGAATCTCCGCATTTGGATAATCCATATTTAAAGCACCAAATGGCCTCGGTTCGTGTAACAGCCTCTCTCGCCCAAACCACCATGTCTGACGCAGAGGCAGAAGCTGCAAAACTCGGTGGTGGTCGTACTTCTGAAGATTCAGCCGAGCAACCCGCCATATTCGAACGTCCGACGGGATGGCGACGAATATACTACCACCCGTATCTCCAGGTTGCGTTGTTGGGCTTCGTTTGTTTCATGTGTCCTGGCATGTTCAACGCACTCACCGGTCTCGGTGGGGGCGGGCAAGTAAATTCGACAGTTCAAGCAAACGCAAATTCCGCGCTCTACGCCACCTTTGCCTTCTTCGGATTCTTCTCCGGGTGAGTACACCGTTTTTCCTCAAAATGTATCGCATCGATGATAATTGACGATTCGTTTACTTAAAGCACGATCAACAATTTCTTTGGGCCACGGCTGACGCTCATGATGGGAACGTGGGGATACTCCCTGTATATCGCTTCGTTCTTGTATGGTTCTGTCATTTTATTGGTTTTTGACACTCGCTTATTAGCCGACTGTTAGAGCCATCAACATTCACCCCGGGGCAGGTGCTTTTGTCATCACAGCAGGTGCCCTCCTCGGGATATGTGCGGCCTTGCTTTGGACCGCGCAAGGTTCTTTGATGATGGCTTATCCTACTGAGGCGCAGAAGGGTGCTTTCATCGGCTTATTCTGGGCAATTTTCAATGTTGGTGGTGTGGTTGGTGCTGCAGTTGTTTTTGGGCAAAATTTCAACTCTAAAGTAAGTCGAATCAGTTTGTGATTCTCCCACCTTACACTCTTTGCAGGCTGGATCCGGTATGATTCCACCTATCCTTTGAATTTTCTGACTAACATGATTCGATCAATGTTAGTTGGGAACGGGACCTATGTCAGTAGTCTGTTCATTTGAAATAACGTGGAGTTGATGAGTGATTTGTAGGTTGCTTTCCTGATCCTCACCCTGATCGGAGTCGTCCTCCCGGTGTTCATGATCGATCCATACAAGATGGTTCGCACAGACGGCACTAGAGTAGTTCGGACCAGGCATCCGTCTTGGAAGACCGAATTCATCAACCTCTTTCTCGCTCTCAAGCATGATCCATGGATTGTGCTCCTCTTCCCCATGTTTTTCGCTTCCAACTATTTCTATACCTGGCGTCAGTGTTTTAGCTTGGCGTCTTCCAAAATCGCCCGAAGCTGATCCATGACGTTTCATTTTGTGTGGGGGCGATATAGAATTCAACGATTACAATGGCGCCATCTTTACCATTCGCGCTCGAGGCCTGAACAACTTGGTATACTGGACGTCCCAAATCTTTGGTTCCCTTTTCATCGGATACATTGTCCTTGATCAGAAATGGTATCGACGCAGAGTGCGTGCCTTTGCCGGCTGGGTCCTCGTCTTTGTCATGGTCTTTGTTGTACACATCTGGGCCTACTTTTATCAACGGTAAGCAAATTCCTGATCCAAGCCCCCCCCTTTGTGTTGTCTCAACGCCCGCCTCCTAGAACGTACACTCGCGAGAGCGTTTCTCTCGCGACAGACATCGATATTTACAGCAGTGACTACCCAGCGCATGTCTGGCTCATGATTTTCTATGGCCTTCTGGACTCCATGTGGCAAACATACGCATATTGGCTCATGGGTGCGATGTCCAACGACCTTGCCAAGCTCGCTGTGTTCACCGGGTTCTGTGCGTCGCTCCTCCTTTTCTCCTTTTGGGACCTAAACTGAGCCGGGTCATGTAACATAGACAAGTCCCTGCAATCGTCTGGTTCGGCAGGTGTATGGCGCGCCGACGCCGTCGGATTACCGTACGTCTCGCTTCTTCCAAGCTTGAACTCAATTTCGACGCTCCCCCCCCTCCCCCCCCCTTTTTTTTGACAGGTATATGAACATCTTCATCTCTACGTGGGCGTTGACTGCGGCAGGCATGGTATTTGCCCTCCCGATGGTATACTTCCGCGTGCAAGACCATACGGAGGGAGAAGCTATCGATCAGGGTCAGGAAAATGCGTGAGTCGTCTTTTCCACGATCCCTTTTCTTGCGCTCGTGTTATTCACCACCGCGCCGTCATGCAGCCCACGTGAAAAAGATGTCACTGCGTAAATCGTCGAAATGAGTGGGGGAGGAGAAGATGATTTGCCGCTGACGACATGACCATATATTTCTTGCTTTTTAGGTAGTCTTCTTGTCTCGCGTGGTAATTAGGTGGTACGCTACTGTATATGGTACACCTCGTACGTGTACACGCGTTTTTGTACAATGTTAAAAAAACGGTCATCGAGTACTAGTCGATTATATCAATAGGACCGGAATCATCCACGAGAGCGGCACCATTCTGGCCCGTGTTGCCACCAGCCCCTCCCTACAGATCGAAGAGAGAAGAACAGAGTATCGATCAGCATCGGGCAGGGCAGTAACATGACACACGAGAGACAACTTACGAGTCCGCAGCAGCAAATGATGACGGGGAACATTCGACAACATGAATAGCAATCGGTTGCGGTATCGTCCGCCTTGAGTAAATGCGAGACAGAAATCGTCTCCAGCGATGAGTTATCCGTGGTCGTTTGAAGAAAAGGCAAGGGCAGCCTCACCCCATGGGCCATACGCGGATCTACTAATCAGGGGGACAGGGACGAGGGCAAAAAGAGGATGGGTGAGCATCGTGAACCGGATGGCTTGTTGTACTGGCAGTGGGGATGCACAGCGCATCCCATCCGCCTTTCATATCCCCCATGATCACGTTGCGTGCGCGCTAGCCCGAAACCGTATCCATCGACGGCGCCGCCCAACGGTTCGTTGTCCGAGCGAGAAACAACAGAGAGACGGCACTGAGAACTGGTGGTCCAAGAGTCCGATATGTGGACGGATAAAAACAGACGCGATCAGAAACCACGCCGTACTTTGGGACCGGGAATCATTTGAATGACGTAGTATGGCGGCAAGCGTTGACATGCCAAGAGCAACTGCTGGGAATGCATCCATCACGGTACAGACAAGACAATAAGGGCTTGACAGCATCTGTCCACCTAATCTGGGATTTCTTGTCTCGAGAAATGGACGGATGCCAGTCTCTTGTTGTCAAGTCAAGTTTAATTAATTGTCACTTGTCACTGTTCCTGCTTTCGTTCACACCAATTGCCCTGTTGAGCCAGGCGTGGTATCGAAGCGGGGACGAGTTGGCCGTTTTCCGGCAACCCGTTTGAAAACAGAGAAGCCAATGCACGCCACCTCCAGCGGGTCATTCATAATGTTGTTGGGTGGTTTTACGCTGGGGTTCTCCTTCGACTCATCCTCGCCCCCATCCTCATCCATTTTATCATCCCCGTCCACCTCATCGCCCCACTCCACCATCCTCATCCTCATCATCCTCGACCACTTCATCCACCTCATCATCCCCCGCTTTTGTCCAAATTTGTACAAACCCTCTTTCCCGCGCCCCACAGCGCAAATGCAGAAAGAGACGCCTATCCAGAGCATAATCTCTTCATCACACACACACACACGCACACCATGACTTATTCCGACGGAGCCCTCGCACCGCACAGACGAGCACCCATGGTGACTCTCTAGTCTACCAAACATCAAGGGAACGAGGACAACTGAACAAACCGGTTCTTGTGTGGTGTGGCACATGATCCATGATTCCGGACGGGAGTCAAAGTGTGGATGTGGATGTGGATGTGGATAGCAACCAGGGTGGCGTCCACTGCTGCACCACCTGTAGCCCCGGACGAAAGTAGTCGGGCGCGATGTAGCAAAAGCCACGGGGCACGGGGCTTCCAAGTCTGACATCCACGACATGTTGTATTGTAGAAGAGGCATTTGACACACATGTGTTCGCCACCGAGCAGAGCGGCCTGGGTTGAGCCAATGGTGATGACATCTCTCATTCGACTTTTAACGCCTTGCTCAACACTTGCTACACTCTTTTTGTGTTACGAATATATCGTGATCTGAAACTGGATCATATTGCGATCTCTCAGACGTACAAACTCGCTTGCTCGACGCTCAACATCCAACGACCGATATTTAAATAAGGTAAAAAAAAAACAAGGGAAGGGAAAGGAGGAGGAATTCGATGACCACTACACACGATGACCGAAGGGATAGAAGAGGGGAGAGAAAATGAGGGGAGAGTGGGAGAAGAGAAAGGGGGGACAAGAAGACACTTGCTTGGCACCAATGAAACGCACCAATTTGATAAGAAAACCAAAAAAAAAGGGACACGCCCTTGGCACGCCTGAAACCCCCACCCGTCCAGACCATCGGATTCACACGGCGCTCTTACCCACTGATCTTGGTTCCTAGAAAACCTTCACCTTCCGCACCATCACCGTCCCCCTCGTGTTCATCTTCCCCCTCGCCGTCTTCCCCCTCTCCTTCCTGTGCCCCCTCGAGTCCCCCACGCACATTATTATCCCTCCTGTCGTCCTCGCGTTGCATCTCGTCTCGCAGCACCGCCACGTCGTGATCCACCTTGGCAGCAACCCGATCAATGCCCGCTTCCGCAAGCGACACATGAACGCGGTGTTTGGCGAGATGCGCCGACCGTTTCGGCGGCCGTTTGAGGCGGCGTCGTGCGACCATGACGGGAACAGAACACCGCTGCACAACAGAGGGGTGCGCATTAGTACAGACATTGAATAGCCACGTCGTCATTGTTATTCCCAAAACAGTGAATGTAAGACCATTGAATGGGGATTAAGTCAACAAAAAAAATGAAATGAATGTCAAATTGAGCGAATTAGAATGATACCGCACCTGAATAAGATAGTGCGACGTCGATCCGAGGAGGATCCTAGGGGGAAGAGCGTCGCATACAGGAGATGCAAATAACACCAGATTGGAACATACCCCTTGAGTTTGCTTAGACCGCGCGACCCAACGATCAACATGGCAGGATTGTTGTGGTCAACGATGTCGAGAAGCATATGTCGCGCGTTCTTTGCATGCCATGCTTGACACAAGACCGTGACATGTAATCTTGTCCGCTGGAGAAGCGATATCGCTTGGCGGGCAAGGATGTAGGCAAGTCCCTGACGCTTAAGGGGGTGGTTAGAACCAAGATCGAAAGCCAAGAAAAAGATAATTATACCTCCTGCTGGCTACGCAACTTCGTGGCTCGGTCTGCAGGATTCGGTACGAGTGGATCGACTACCGGAGATCGTCACTCCCCGATCTATATGACTTCCTTCCATGTAAAGATACTCACCTTTGTCCTCGTTTTCTACGACGGTAACAATAAGCCTACGAAAGGAGGGTTAGTATATGTAAGATGGTGGTGGATGAACTTGGGGTACATACAGTTCGTCGCCATCACGAAGCACGGTCCCAATACCCCACTCTATGGCATATCTGCTTTCGTCGCTGAGATCACTTGCAATTATGTAGCCCCTCTTTCTTCTCTCGGATGACCCGGGCTGACCCTGCGTAATCGTAATCGTACACCGGTCACGTTGGAACAATGGCCTTGAGGTAGAATGAGGGAGAACTTCATGAAACCTCGATTTCCTTTTCTTTGGTACCCCACGTTTTCCCCTGTTGGAATTGAAATTGGATCGGTTTAGGGTAGAGGGGAAGTACGGCTCGTGGGGCACGACGACGTTGACTCCCTCACCCAATGGATCGGGATCCATCGCAGCGTCCATGTCCGCATCCCCGTCCGCTTCGCCAATGCCACCCATGACGGCAATCTGCGCATTCTGCTCCGTGTTGCGCTCAGTGACAGAATCGAGCTTGCCACCATCATCGCTCCAGTCGTCCTCCTCGTCCTCTGTTTCTTCACCCGCAATTTCCGAACCAGAGTCCCCGTCATCCGTAAACGCGTTTCGAGGACGAACCCCGAAAGAACGACGGGAGATGATTGATTCGCTGTCCGATTCCTCGAGCGGGACTGGGGAGGGCGACTGCTCACGGTCACGATCGCGGTAACGGAAGCTGCGCAGACTGAACGGCGAGTGGGAACGTGCACGTGACAGACCTTTCGAAGCTAGTGAAGCACTGTCTCTATCTCTGTCCTTATCTTTGTCCTTCGGTACGGAGGGAAGCGCGAACGAAGAAGAGC
Organism: Xerocomus potaroensis; assembly: GCA_038088895.1. Lineage (NCBI taxonomy): Eukaryota > Fungi > Basidiomycota > Agaricomycetes > Boletales > Boletaceae > Xerocomus > Xerocomus potaroensis. The sequence continues at coordinate 9,573 of JBBPJT010000400.1, read as the reverse complement.
GGGGCTTGTTCCTCGAGGAACTGCGCCCGCGCGGTTCTTTGTCCTTGTCTTTTTCGTCATTGGTGCTCGCACGGGAAAGCGAAAGAGAGGTGAGACCGCCGATCATGGAGTTGAACGCCATCTTTCCAAACGAGCCGGACGCGCGAGCACTCATCTCAGATCGTGTTGTCACGATCTGTGGAAGGGTACCGTTGCTGGGCATGGAGGATGATTGATGGACCTGCTGAGTACTATGAGATATGGTATTGCGTCGTGAAAAAAGAAGATAGGAGAGCGGGGAGGAAGTAGAGCGCCGTCTGGTAGTGCTCGGTCCCGAAGGGACACGAGTATCTGACTCTAAACGGGGGTGGGAATTGTGCGAGTGCTCCGTGGAATCCTCCTTTGGAGGAGGTCGCGCAGGATCTCGGGGAAGCTGGGTAAGATCACAGCTAGACATTCTCTGATGCCCCGACCGCAACCAACTAAGTCGGCAATGTGTGAGGGGATGAACAGTATCAAGAGGCTCGGCCATGATGAAAGAAAGGATGACGAGATGAGGGTAGTTGCAAAACAAGGGGCGACGCTTACCTGAGGCATAAGAGATTCGCGGGGTGGCTGCGTCAGTCAAGCATGTCTAGGAAGGCGAGAATAGATCCATGAGGAAACACCTGATCACGGGGAATTGGAGACGACAAAGGATTGTGATCTGGGCCTTGGCGGACTGGGCATGACTCACGTTTACATCCTTGATGCCGCCCATTGTAAGGTGCCTAGTTGGAAGATAAAAATTGAAACCTGGTCACCATCGCTACTTTTGCCGAACAAAGCGAGACGCACCGTACGGTCTTCACGGCAATTGTTGTAGTCGTCCGCAGCCGCAGTGGTCGTCTTTAATCAACCGGCTAGTACATGGGTCACGGTTCTACATTAGGAAATTCCGAAATGCCACTCCAGCGCTTCGCTACGCTACGGCTACACCACTCCCACTCTGCTCGCTTGATTCGAAGTTTTCGCCATGCCGCAACCTTGAAGTTCTAGAGTTTCTGGGCCATTCAAGCTGCAGCGCGTTCGATCGACTTTACATACGCAAAAGCGTTGACACTTTCACATGTCGTCCGCCAAGCTTGTAGTGACAGGACACTTTCTCACGTTCCCCATGCAGTGCCGAAGAATACTTGCCCTCCGCTGTCCCCCACAGCTCTACAAGGACCACAGTTTTTCTTGTCGGTTGGTTACTTTTTATAAGTGACGAGCGAGGTTTAATTTGAAGGCCAAGAGCACTAAGAGCGGTTGTTCCCGCAATCGAGACTAAATAAGACCATCATATCTTACAAACCATTACAAATACAAACCTTGGCTGTGTCTTACTTTTACACATATATTGATGTACATTTAAATTACTGGAGTGTCTGTGTGTCCACTGAACTAACATCCAAAGGAAGACCACAATAATAAGTTGTTAACTTGTCTATAGATTTGCCGGTAGGGAGAATTCAATTTTTAGTTAGTTTGAAAGCTGAAGTTTGGTTCAGCCTTTGGCTGACAAAACAAGAGTAGGCTGGTTCCTTGGCAATATCAAACGTCAAATCTCCAGTTGAATATATCTTGGTTACTCATGAGTAGCTATTTCAGTAGTAAACCATTGGTAGTGGGAACTTTTTGTTCGGATTATTTGCAATTATATAATATATTATTTTAACTGTTGAACTTGGTCGGAGTTTCGGGGCTGGAATATTGCCGGGCTTATCATTAAGCAATCCATTGGGTTTTTGGGGCCTCATTCGTGATTTAGGTCATTTAAATGTTCATTTACCATCAAGATTGGCCAGGGCGATCAATTGGAATGACGGATTAGACTGAACGGATGTTGCAGACCAACTTCGGCGTCCTCGGCCACGGTTGAAATATAGGCCTACTGGAAGACTCCCAGCAAGCACAGATGTCCTGGTTCAACAACAAGATGCGCTACTCCGCTCACCTCCATGTTCAAATGTTCGCCCCTGCATGGCATGTGTCCCCACCCACAGGCGCAGCAGCACTCCTGCCACACGCTATGTCCCACGTCCCCACTCGTGCCTCACCCGGTCCTTGATGCGTGCGCTCGTAGTAATGTTTTGTTCCGCCTCATTTATCTGGCGGTGCTTTGGTTCATCCTGTCTGTTCATCCCATTTACATTCGCGGCCTGAATGGGCGCTCGTCCATTGCACATCGCATCACACTACTTCAACTGATTCCTGAGAGTACGTAGGTGCTCGGGTTCGGTTTTTTCTAAGCCCGTTTGCGTCCATTACACCGCCGTTCACTATTCATGTAGGCTAACGCGCAGTATGCTCCGCACCTGCTCTACCTACTCGCGCCTGACTCGCATAGAAGTAAAGTGTAGTTCTTGTGCTGATTATACAGTAGAACTAGTAGGAGGAAGCTCCGCCCTGAAACGGTGGCGCTTAGGGTCAGTGCCGGGGGAGATAGGCAACTTGATGTGGCGTTAGGGCTTTGTATCAAACTGATACAGCTAGCATTCAATCGCATTGCAGGCGAATTGGATACAAGGGCCATCTCCATTTGAATCCAAGTTGTATCCTATCCAGCCTGTAGCGTCGGTGTGATCCGTTCATGAACGCTGATATGTAATAGTAGGCTCGACTCGTGCCTTGTGTGTATATATAGTAATATGGTATTTAGTAATGTGGTTATTCGTGTTCAACAACCCCGTTCTCTGCAACCGTGTTAGAATGTGCACCATGCTTCAAGCTTCAAAGCTTCGTGCATCATGAACAGCCCATGCCCGTCTATTTGGCATGTGACAAGTGTTTCTGTTTCGTCTGGTACTAGCTCTGGAACGCTAATCTAATTTTAATACAACCATCCAATCCGCAAGGAGATGTTGCGTGTGATATTTCCTGATATAGTTGTAGTGCCACTTATCCTTCTATATAGACCACTGTCGAAGCTCAACGTTTCCTCGCCCAATGCTGCCCTCTTTGCCCTCTTGACGACTATGGCATCCCCCGCTTCATCTGCAGCATTCGAGAACTTGGGTGTCACCTTCGTCGGCTTCGTGGCCACGACTGCTCTATATGGCCTCACCTTCTTTCGTACGTTCTTCCCTCCCATCCTCTTATTCTATGGCTGTAAACTAGTTGTACATACAGAGACATACATATACCACACGCGCTATCCAAATGATCCCCAGTGGACGAAATACCTCGTCTGTTCATTCGTGATTTCTCTTCGTTTCTAACAACTTGTCTTTTCTAGGTCGTTGCGTTATGGTGAGTGCAGCTGTGATCGCCCTATTTTCTATTTCACGTCGTCCCAGTGTCTTGGATACTGCAATCACAGCCCTTGGTGTGTCCCTTCTTCACGTTCTCCAAAACGTAAGGTCTCACCAGTCACACAGTCACTGAAGTGTATGCATCCTCTGGCTCGGTTAACCCGTACTTAAATATGTTTAGATTATACTACTATCTGATCACCCTATTCGATGCCAACTTCGACGTTTATTATGCATCTGCGTAAGTATCTTTTGTTCTCGTGATCGCTCCAGCATGGTGATGGTTTTCTTAGCACTTTCTGCGTGAGTTTAATGCATTCTTGATATTAACTGAAGTTTCATTCTAGCTACCTGTTATCAAGATACAGTACATGCTATCTGTGCGTAATCCCCCTTCTCAAACTGGCCGCTTACCTACCTCTGGCTTAGGTTCTTGTCACGTTTATTTCAAGTCTGTGAGTAGCTCGTTCCGTACACTTGTCTATCCCTATACTCACTTGTTTGATTGTAGTTACTTCACGTACCGTGTTTTCAAGGGTGCGTCTATAAATTGTAAACCATATGACCGGATCACAGATTTTTGCTACAGTTACTGGCAGATCCAGACTCGCGACACCAGTACTCGTAAGTACTCACCATTGTCCTTAATCGATCTATCGCCTGACTTGATAAAAAGGCATTTTTATCGTTCATCGCGCTAGGTACGGCCATTTTTACTTTTCGGATTCGCCCTGCCTGATGCTAGAGACACCGACAGCGTTTGGTTTGAGTGAGCTTCGGTATCTCTTTTTGGCCCCCATAGCGTGCTGACCCAATGCACTCTCCTGCGGTTCCGACAGCTGCCTCGGTGCAAATGTGGGTGGTTAGCAGCATATCTCTTGCAGGTCGCTGAAATATTCTGTGGTGTGGGTAGGTTTGTGGAACGAAAGCTTTCGGCTTTTAGTTCTCTTCATATGCAGGTGCGTTTGCATCTTCAACTGGTTCTCTTCGGAAGTGCGAAAGAATAAATACCTTGCTTTGTAGATCACGGCTGCGATCAGTCAACTAGCCACTGTATTGGTAGACGTACTAGTATGTGCGACGATGTGCCACTGGTTCCGTCGAGCGCAGTGTGCTGGCGACGTGTTAGTCTTTTTGAAGCCATGCTATCAGATGGACTACCGATCTTACACGATTCCCTTTCAGACCGCATGGATTTCTGGCAGCTGTGGTCAAGATCTTTGTTAGTCGAGGGTTGATATACACGTACGTGTTTACTCTCATGATCTCCATTGGAAGACATTAACGTTTGGTCAGTGTTGCTCAAGCCGCATACTTTGTCGTTGTGGGTACCAGGTACATATTATTCAGTGCGTCGGATCATGACTTTTGTCCTAGTTTATGGTGGCGCCGTCGAGGCAGCTTTGGATACCGTTTCAAATGGTCACTACCAAATGCAAGTACGGGTTGATTACACGATAAATACCTGCTCACGATTGTTCTAGTTCATGTCAACACCTTGTTAGTGCAGTATGTGTCTGAAGTCATCTTTAGGCTGTCAAAGACCTAACATCTGAGTGCGTAGGCTCAATACACGCCAAATGCAGCGCGGTCGAGGCCTCAATGAGGAGGATTCTCTTGTGGATCACAAGCTCCCTGTCATTGGTCGGATCCCTAACTCGATCCGATTAAACATCACTGAAAACAAAGCGGTGTGTTTGTTTGGCGCTTGCGGAATTGTGTGTGATGTATGCTGAAACAATACGGTAATAGACGACTCAATCGGTCAACTTTGTCACGACTCCGAGGGACACGGAGAGTGTGGTCACGGAGCTAGATTCAAGGAAAAAGTATCATGATGTGCAAGGAGTGCGTTTTTTTTATTACTTTTTTGCCGCCCTCTTGTTCCCACCTGCTGACACCTTTTTCACGCAGAATGAATACACACAGGTATCTTCAGGGTCATCACAGTCTCAGGTCAGCGCCCATCCATCGCCCTCTGTAGTCATCCACGCTGACTCACCCTTCTTCATCCCGCCAATGCCGTTAACATTGAAGCAGACCGACACCGAGGCAGAAAAAACGCGCTTGACTCAGGAATAATCTGCCTGCGTGTATGCCCTTGTGCCCTCGGTGGGCTGTAGATATCCCCATGTATGGGTGGGTCGCACATCGAGCCCTGTCGCATATGAGTGACTCGGAGTGATGTGGTCGATACGCGGAAGACGACCAATCCTGTTCAAATCGCAGACGACCCGTTCCCTTACATGTCTCGTTACGAGGCTGAGCAGAGAGAAGGGGGCCATGGCTGGAGGATCCCACTATGTGCGTGGTGTGAATAGTCGGAACGTAGACCTAATGTCTGGTGTACTTTGTGTACAGAGGTTGGGCTTGGCCCGTCGTCTTTGTTCTTTCTCCTCTACCCGGTTTTCTTTCTTTCTTTTTTGGCTTTCCCTTCCCTTTTTTTTTTTCACTGCGCACGTCGTGGAATTGGAAACGGCTCATACACTTGTCTACTTAATGTTCTAATTGTCGAATCCAGCCCCCTGGTTCGTTTGCCCTCGGCCTTGGGATGTCATTATATCCTTCCTACCACTTGTCCTAAATTCGTCGTTGGCTCTCGATAACACAGAATTTGTGAGATGACTGGTGACTCTGATTGAAGCGGTGTACAATCCACGTGCGGTTTGATATCACAACTGTCACGGGGATGACTCAAAGGATACAAACCAGTTCTATATGAATGTATCGGCACACGAAACGTGTTGATCGTATGGTCACGCATGCCGCTGATAGCTGAGCATTGGAGACTTGACAGCCAGACACACAGGGTGAGCATCAGGATGATTAATCCGTGACGATAGCAAAACATTCATCCTTGCGTTACGTATATAACCTTCTAGCACGAGCAGGTCGTTTGACGTATTTGACGAACGTAGTTCGGAACTTGTGAATGAGAGAAAGCGGCGGTCAGCGGGGCCATCAAACTAATGAAATCACGTATTTAGGATATGAACACGGAGAGCAGGTATGTTTATATGTAAAAGCGCAGAGATATTGCGAAAGAGAAAGTGCTCAAGTAATTTTATGCGAGGTTGTTCTCCAACTTGAACCACTGCACATCCAAAAAAAAACGTCAGCGCGACCCAGCAAATGCGACACGCGACACGCACCTCAACCATCCGTCGCACGCCTTCCTCGAGGCCTACCGCGGGCTCGTAGCCAAGCACCCGTCGCGCCTTTTCGATGTTGTGGTACCGCGTCGCACAAGAGTAGCCGACCCGGTACCGCGTGAATCCAGCCTCCTTACCGATCACCCACGCCCACGTCTCCGCCAAGTACCCCAACATCATCCCGAACTCTCTCGGGATGACCCAAATCCCCTTTGCAGCGCGCGCCTTGCCTTCATCCGTCGGCGGATCGAGCGCTGACCAGATGAGACGCGCAAAGTCCCAGAAGTAGACGGGCTCGCCGTTCGTAATGAAGAAGACCTGTCCGGCGACCTGGAGTGGGCTGCTCGTGGCGACGTTGAGCGCGTTTTCGGAAAACTGGTCAAACCGACTTCGGACGATGACGTGGGTCGGTTTGGAGGGGTCATGCGGCGCGTTGAAAGCCGTCTCGATGGCAGAAGCATTGGGTGGTGGAGTAACATAAGGACCAAGCGGACGAGCCTTGGAGGTCGGCACGCGCTGAAACTCGAGCGTGGCCGAGATGGGTGGGAGGGCTTTGTGGAGGAAGGAACGGACGGCTGAGTCGACAAGGGTGGCATCTGTCGATACGGAATCTGTCGAGGCGGTGTCTGGAGACGTCGGGTCGACGAGTCTGTCGGCTGCAAGGAGGTGCGCTTGCGCGATGTTACCCACGTAAGTGTAGTCAAACAAGTTGTTGTTGTCCCCGACTTGAAAATGTGTCTGACCGCGCTTGTACGCTTGGTAAAGACCTGGCATCAACTGACGGTCCCCAGGACTGAAAACAAGTCATGTTGCGCCAGTGAGCAGCTGAAGGGAATGGAAGTAGCATGGGAGACTTGCCCGAAGATTCCGGCAGGTCGGAGTGCCACAGTCAAAAGACCACCTTTTCCGTTGGCCTCCAGCACTAGCGCCTCGCCCTTGGCTTTCGAGTCATTGTAGGCGTCAAACGGTTTTTCTGGGTATGGGGCGCGTTCGTCGAGGTTTACAACGTCTTTACCGTCGAACACGACACCAGCGGAGCTCGTGTACACCAGTTTTCGTACGCCAGCTGTGACGGCAGCGTTGATCACCGTCTGTGTGCCGTCCACATTGACTTTGTAATATATCGAGGGATCTTTGGCACCATGTTGTGGTGAGGCAGTGTGTATGATACACGTCGTGCCAGACTGTCAGCGGAGAATAATCACTCGCTCGTTGACCACAAAGGAACGAGAAAACGGACTTGCCTTGCGGATAGCGTCGAGAATATCCTGTTCGTTCGTGATGTCACCCGAATAAAACGGAACGTCGTGGTGCCTCTGAACGATGTCAAAGACAGAGACAACATCGGCACGAGCGAGGAGCTGTTCAACGATGTGTCTGCCGACGAAGCCGCTGCCCCCAATGACGAGGTAGACATCCTTGTGTTGGCCCGACATGGTGAAATCGAAGAAACAAGTCACACCACTTTTGAGCACGTGCAGTGATCAAACAACTTGTTTGGATAATTAACCCCTAGGGGGAAAATATCGGATAGTGAACACTATTCATTCACAACTGTGTACTGTTACACCCTTGTCGCAGCAGACTGGAATGCGAATCTCTTGCTATCCTTGCTAGCGGCAGCGACAACCAAAATGGAGTCTGGTCTGCTCGCACCTTGTAGCCAAATATAATTACTAACCCGTTCCGCCGCGACTGCAAGGCGGAAAGCTCGTAAGTAGGTGAAAGAAGCCAGCAGTAGTGCTAGAAAGTTCCACCTTTTCCGACAGATTATTGAGCCATTATTTTCGATCTTGTTTACTCGTTCGGGATCGATACCTGCTCAAGTTCGACTGACGGTGAACCAGAGAAAAAATGCGTCAGTGGAGATCGCGCCCGTTCTTTTACGTTTCATTCAGCTGTGCAGAACTCACCGGGTGTCCAACAACACCAAAGATACATAGTCTCGTCGGACCGTAAAGTTGCCGTTTGTTCGTTAGATAAATTCTTCCGAACTATTCCTGTTTGCGCACCAGTTTATTGTGCAATGCAAGCTGTCCTGCTGACGGCATGAATGTTCCATCTAATGATCGTCACGTACCCACAACAATATGCATTTTAGTTGGGGAGATATTTGTGGGAGGAAGTATTCGTCACTGTTCTTGGCCCAGAGTACACTTCTATGGTGGGGAATCCAAGCCCTTCTGATGGATTCGTAATTTGAATTCCTGTAGAAGACATTCGGAGACCTGGAGTTGGCAATGGTTCACAGGAGGTGTGCATAGCCTGCCATCATCTGAACCAGATTCCTGTATTGCCAGTCGAGCTGATAATGGAGACCACATGACCCGGTCTAGGACACCCTCTTCGATATCGAATGCAGAGGGTGAGTCTGTTCTAATACCCTCCAGAGTCTACGCGGAATCGCCCTTTGTAGCGGACATCGAGCGCAAAAACGCATTAGTCAAGCTGATAATAGAGTCCACACGACCTGGTCTAGGACACCCTCTCCGATATTGGATGCAGGGGGTGAATCAATTCTAAAGCCCCTCCAGAGGGAATCGCCCGTTGTCATTACAACTGGTAGGTCTTGAGTAAGGCGTGAGAGCGTAAGCCGTAATTAACTGATGACCGGAAAAATGAATGCTGCCCCCAACTGAATGAGCCGCTGTGTCGCCGATGTTATACATTCCCACCAACATACAAAGCTAGTGGATTCGAGTAGGGTGCCGATGCTGACTTTGTCGACCACCCTTTTTGGGCGGGATCGATCAGAACCGAGTCAACACCGCCAAGCTAGAGTTTGTACGCTGGCCGCATGCAACGACCAGACTACCACGCTTAACTACTGACCACGGAGGGTACACGTATTAGACATTGAGTGACAACAGCCGTGTGTGTCGACACCTTTGTAATAAATTGAAGAATCATGGGGTCATGTTTCGGGGAAGCGATGCGCGGGTATAGTTCGTGTCGGACTAAGTCGGCAAAGGACAATCGTCCGCCCGTCGACCACAATGAGAAAATGGAAGTACGCGCCCTGATCCATGCTTGAATAATCGGCCCCTATCCCACAATGCCGAACACACAAAACTCGCTATTCATTCGCTCACTACAACTGCGAACTGCTACATTCTTTCACGTATCTGTCATATTGTACACAAACAACCCAGCTAGGGCCCTTCAAT